>JAOYMR010000008.1:1666257-1679502 GCA_025802075.1 Tenebrosternarchus preto
ATTAATAGACAATTATATACCATTAATAAGAAAAAGTACATCTAAAATTTCATTCATCCCACCAACCAGCCATCCACCCATTTACACATCCATTCACTCATTTACCCATCCACCCAACCATCCACCCAGCCATCCACTCAGCCATCCACCTACTCACATTGGGACATCATCTATCTCTGCAGGGCACCATCCTCTGATCTCACATGTTTTTAAAGTACTGCTGAAGTTTACACACTTTCCTGTCAACAAACCTAACAGAAAAATACATGTGTGTGCATATGCATGCATAAACACACACACACACACACACACACACACACACACACACACACACACAGCTATCACCTTTAAATTTGTATAAGAAAATATAGTTTCAATGGTATAGCAAGCTACTATACTTAATGAAGTTCTCAATTTTTATGAATTTGAGTGTATAGAGAGAGGAGAAAAAACATCTCACCATTTGAACCTGGCTTTGACATTAATCTAGTGCAGTTATCATCATGTTCACATTTAAACTTTGTCTCACTCTGAAAGACACAAAACATACACACACAACATGTGAAAATTCAGGGTCTTCAGATAATAAATGCTTAACTTATATTGTTTAATAACCATAAAAATAATTTGAGTTAGTGATCACATATCAATTCACTGAAGAAACTTAATGATAAAGTACTGTGTGACTGACCTCAGGACACAAATTCTGCACTTGTTTTTCTGTGGTAATGAGTTTAGTGATAATACAGAACACTGAGGCCCCCTGGTGGACAAACATGCACATGTGCGTCAATAAATATACAGTACGTACATGCATACTCATTAAAAACTTCTCGATTTACAAATCCATTGAATTACATTTATTAAACCAATTAAATTTTAAGCATAGATGTTTACCTGTGTAGGAGTGACATAATCAGCTACATCCATGGTCTTGTTGTGGTGTTCTCCAAATCCTTTCACTTTAGTCATCACTGATGATTCTATAGCAGTGTCTCTCTCTTGGTACGCCTTCTCATACAAAAAGACCCAACTGTAATTCATAAGAGACAGTGAAAAGTTAATGTGAAGAAAAAGATTTTAAAAAAAAAGTAAAAAGTGTATCCTCATTTTTCACTGTTCATGTTCACTATGATTTCAAAAGAAATTACCAGTTCACAATCAGCTATTGTTAGAAAATAATTTCCTATAACAAACTACTTTAATATAACAATTTGCATAAGCAATAAAATTATATACAGAATAAAATACACACAATGACACAATATCACACAACAATACAATATCATTCTTCTTAATACACAGACACACTCCTGCATGCATGTGTCTTACCCAATAAAGTATGAGATGATGAGCAGTTGAACTACACGGTTTATGATACCAATGGTCCAGCTCTTCACCACCACAGACTTGGTCGTCTCATAAGTGAAGAAATCCATTATACAGCTCCACATCTTTCACACCCAGCACAACCAATTACTAAAAAACACTACTAATGTAAACCACTTTGTGTGTGTTAAATCTTAAAGCCAAAATAGGGGCATTGAATGTTAACTGTAAATCCAAAACAGGAAGATTTTAACAGGAAAAAAACCCCAAAAATTATTATTAAAAAATATGTTCTCTTATCGGTTTGGTTGGAGAGATAAAAATGAAACGAAGTGTAAGATGAGCAAAGTTTGTGTGCAGTAGATCTTCTTGATGAGCCTCAGGGACCCTCCAACACTCTAGTAATTTCTCCTTCCTCCATACCCTCCTCCTCTTGTGTCAGCCAGCCGTGCATATACACGTGCTTACACATTACACCACACTACACACACACACACACACATTACACCACACTACACACACACACACACACACATTACACCACACCACACACAGTACATACACTACACACATTACACCACACCACACACACTACACACACACAAACATTACACCACACTACACATACTACACACACACATATACACACATTACACCACACTACACACACACATATACACACATTACACCACCCTGCACACACTACACACACACATATACACACATTACACCACACTACACACACTACACACACATATACACACATTACACCACATTCCACACACTACACACACACAATACACCACATTCCACACAACACACACACACACACACACACACACACAGAAATACTATACTCAATGGTCATCTGGTATAAGAAATGATGTTAAGAAAAACCATTACAAGGACCCTCTCAGACAAAAGTAATGTTGTGTGATGAACTTCTGATTTAATTCTCTTGAAACAAGAACTCAAGAAGACAGAGAGAGATGGAGAGAGAGGGAGAGGGAATGTGGGGGGAGGATGAGGAGAGAAAATGGACTTGACTCAATACAAATTGATGAACTGCAGTAAATGTGATAAAGAGCAAAGTGGCTGGAGTTATAGCTAAAAAAATAGAACAGAATGAGGATGAGCAATATGAGATGTTACAGACAGGAAGTATGACAGGCTCATGGTGGTCAGAAGTAACATTTTGAGCCCCTTCACTCTGTATGTACAAGTGGAGCAAAACATCAAATAATCAAAGCAATGGGTACATGGGACCCAGAATTTAATTAGTCACAGAAGCACTACAAAATGAAACAAGAGTAAATAAAGAGTGTGTCTGGGACAAATAATAACAAAGAGACAATACAAAAATAACACCAATATTTTTTTTTGTACATGAAGACAGCAGAAAGGACACTGTGTCTTGGGATATACAGCATGGAATGGACACACAACATTCCAGATGAGGAATCAGACACACATTTATGGGAAAACCTCACAGGACAAACCAGTCCAGCATATGAGAGGAGTGGGACACAACAGAACATCTTCAGAGAGCCACAGATCCTGAGGGAAAGTGAAGTGGTGCACTACCATGTTTGTGTATATGTGCATGTCTCGTTTCAAGTTACACCCACTTGAGCCCTAAAAGAGCCTACTTTGTCTGACCCTACCAGGTCCAGTATGGTTTCTCTTACTCCACTCTGAATCCACACGATAGACAAGCAAACCATCAAATCCATTCATCCTTTGTGACCACAACTCTGCGGTTCCCTCCATTTTCTTCTCTTCCTCTGTTCCTCCACCCTCTCACAGACCACAATTGTACAAAAAGCTTTTATTAAGCTGCATGATCTATGGAACTCTCTGTAGAAACCACACCCAAATTCCAAAGATTCGTAGAGCAATTCAGCTTCATTACTGTATGTCAGTCTGGTTAATCGAGGATCTGTGCCAGAAAAAAAACAAACAAACACTGCAGAGGAGAACTGCACAATTAATAATTCACAAAGCAAATACATTACTTACATAAATAGTTTTAATAGCAAACAGGATTTATGCTTTGAGAAGCTGCTCTGTCTAGTGTACGATCATAAAACAATAACATTGTCACCCAGGACACACACATTACTGAAGAAACATTTCTAAAATGTTTTTTTGCTTAATTAAACTTGGATTGACAAAAATGTGAAATTAATGATTTATATTAAAGAAAATGCATTTTTCACAATGATTAAACATTCAAATATTTTAAAACAAAATCATTACTGATTTATTGAAAGTGCACCGAGGATGTTAGTAAAAAATCAGTTTAAAAGAAGACTTTTAAGAATTAACATTAAAGATTTGTGATTTCACAAACAGGATCAAGAGATATTTACATATAATGTTACATTGAAATTACAATGAAAGTTAAGCAATTAACCTTCAGCTTCTAATACTAGTTAATACCTGTTAATATTTATACTGCTATATTTGTGAGAAAGATACTGTAGGAAGAGGAAAATCATTAAAGGATGATAAAAGATGACAATAAAGAAATTATTCTCTCTCTCCTCCTCTTCCCCTCTTTCTCTCTCTCTCTCTCTCTCTCTCTCTCTCTCTCTCTCTCTCTCAATGTTTATACAATGTCTCTCAGTCTGAGCCAGACTCTTCTGAGCTAGGTGGCGTGCTGGTCACCTCCTCTTCATCATCTGAACCCTGAGATCAAGGGGGGGGGGGGGGGGGCAGAAGTGAGAGGTTTACAACCGTTAGGACAGAGGTCAGAGTAGAAGTACAAGCACACTACAGACCAGCTTGTACACAGCAGTATGTATAAAATTAAGACTTCTGATTGTATCTATCACCCACTGGGCCAACATGGAATACCTTAAGTTTGTGTGGAAAGTATTTTTATTTTATAAAAAGTTAGTTCGCTTAATAAATTAATGCTTAACACAGTAACAACAATTGTTTGAGTGCAAAAAACGCAACAATTGTTTGAATATTTCAGAAAGCTATACTCTGCTCTGCTCAGTACATATCTAATGCTTTCACAAGCCTGTACATCTGCATAAGACAAACAAAACATAATCTGTGTGTGTGTGTGTGTGTGTGTGTGTGTTCCTACCTTGCGCTTGCGTCTCTTGCCCCGGTCAGATTCAGACGAACTCTCCTCACTGGAGATGAACTCTCGACTCTTAAAGCTGTCGTTTCCAGCTACCGCCTCTTTCTCCTTCCCTCCCGCAGGCTTGCCTTTCATCTTCTTTTCCTCCCCCTTTTTTCCTTTCTTCCTCTCCCTTTAGAAAAATATATATAATGAACCAGAAAGAATGAAAAGAAAAATGACATAGTAAGTCATTATGGATATAATAAGCCTCTTTGACAGTTCACCCAGTAAAAAATCTGCTTAGATCAAATCATTAGAAAAAATTCCAACTGTTCCACATGCATCACTTTAATCCATTTTTATACAGGTACAGAGTGCATTAATCACCTGAATGGTGAGTGTATCTGTGGAAGCCAATGACTAATAACCCACTGTCCCTATTAGGACTTTTAAGATTTTCATTAGTGAACAGGAGCTCCTCTCTTCGTACTTCCATGTTTTACTATATGATGCTCTATATGACATGCTGTTCTATATAACGCTCTACCCTATACTATGCTCTATTCTATATGATGCTCTATATGACATGCTGTTCTATATAACGCTCTACCCTACATTATGCTCTATTCTATATGATGCTCTACATGACATGCTGTTCTATATAACGCTCTACCCTACATTATGCTCTATTCTATATGATGCTCTATATGACATGCTGTTCTATATAACACTCTACCCTACATTATACTCTATTCTATATGATGCTCTATATGACATGCTGTTCTATATAACGCTCTACCCTACATTATACTCTATTCTATATGATGCTCTGTATGACATGCTGTTCTATATAACGCTCTACCCTACATTATGCTCTATTCTATATGATGCCCTACTCTTCACACTCTTCCTATGATGGTATATAGCAGCCAATCTGGCGTTTTCCTAGTCACACCGCTGGTGTGAATACTGGTGTTCTCATCTGAGCGCAGTGAGGCACAGTGAAAGCTACAGAGGCAGGACACGCCACTCTGAAAGGAACCATGCCAACGTTCGCAGCCGCTGTGGCAGGACGGTGGAGAGAACGACTTGTGACCGTAGCTGCGTCAAAGCTGATCAATCACCACAGCCTGGACCGACCACTAAAGCCAGTGAAAGGCACAGAGAAAAGCTATGGAAGTGTCCGGAACGAGTGGCGTACTTTTTCGAGGAGCCGGACGAACCCCTGCCGCTCTCTCTGTAGTCCTTCATCGCATGCTCGTACTCTTTCTTTGCATCCTCTGCTTTCCCTTCCCACTCCTGTGAAAACGGGAGAGAGAGAGAGAGAGAGAGAGAGAGAGAGAGAGAGAGAGAGAGAGAGAGAGAGGCAAGCAGGGAGAGAGAACAAAAGACAGAACACAAGTCGCACTTTGAAACCAACTACGTTTCCATGGTTTCAAAAATGTGATGATAAAGCTTGGAGAGAAGAAATTAAGGTTTACAACAGGAACAGGAAATGGGGAAGATTTTCAAGAGAAACAAAAACCTCTTTCTTGTCTTTGCTCAGTTGCTTCCACATCTCGCCAGCCTTCTTTGAAATCTCAGTGACTGAAATCCCTGGGTTTTCAGATTTAATGTGCTCTCTGTTAGAGTTTAACCAAAGCATGTATGCACTCATTGGCCTCTTAGGGGCGCCGCTGTCCTTCGTCTTCTTCTATACACACACAGATAACACACGTGTAAGCAAGACCAACTTGTGCGTAGCCATTAGCAATCTGATTTTCACTCGTTTTCTTTAGTTTTACATCAAGCCGGTGCTTTAGCTACGTGGAGCTATGAGAACTGGGCTGCGTGTGTTCCAGGGATCTGTAGCCCCACCTCTTTCTTGCGTGGCTTTCTCTCCTTCACCACTTTTGCCTTCTTGGCTGGTTTCTTCTTCCTGTCATCATCACTGTCCGCATCATCACCACTACTCTCACTGGCCGAGGCCTTACTGTCATACCTGACACACAGCCACAAATACACACCGTCGAAACACACAACTAAAATTCCCAAAGAACTATATGTTACTGTAATATCAATAATGAAATCAATAATCCAAACTGCGGAGAAATTTCATTCGATGCTCCTTACTCTTCTGCAATATCATCGTCTTCTTCTCCTGGGTTAAACGATTCATCTGTAAAGGGAGAGCAAAGCAGCATTTAGAATGTTACAGCACTTTACCCTGACTGCCATAGCTTCTCTGATTGGCTGGATCAGTCGCCACTCACCGCTGCCAGCCTCTGAGTCATCGCTCTCATTCGCCTCCTCACGGATCTTGCCCTCCTGCTTCATGCGCTCCAGGTAGGCATCATGTTGGTCATCATCGGAGTCACTGTACATGTCTTCGCTGGCCTTCATACCCTGGTGAAAATGACAATAATTACACCATAACCACACAAACACATAGTCATTATAACCAGAACTGTTCACAAATGCATCACCACAAACATACATACTGTATATTCACCTCACTTCATCCACGCACCTCACAAAATTAGTGATTATAATTGTCCTCCCCAATTATATTACTGATTGTAGCAAATCATTCTTGTTATTAAACGCATACACACACACACACACACACACACACACACACACACACACACACAAAATCAGTATTCCCACATTGCATTTCAAACCCAGAAGCATTGGTTGTGGTCATAGCACACATAATTAATCACCACTGATGTCACAGCACAGCTCGTCTAAAACCTTAAAGGCTGCTAAAGTCTATACTTAAAAAAGAAGTACATTCTGTGAGCACTGATCACAACCATTGAATTCCACTGCTGTTAAGATCAGACCCAGCAAGGTAAGTGCCAGTGTGCCAAAGTCATTTGGCCCAGTCCACTCAATAACTGATATCAGAGGGCACAGGCTGGGACTGAGTCAAAAAACATTATATTCATCCTCAAAAAGTAAACACACTGCAAGCATGCAATTAGGAGAGCACCCAAACCAGTCCAAACCACATGGTCTATACCAACCTTTTTCTACAGGAACACACATAGATACATACAGCACAGAGACACAGAGGAGAATAAGTGTTTATGTACTGAACAAAAATGCATTACTTCTTTGGGGTTCTCAGTCTGAAAACAATAATGAAAAGAAAATATGTCAATGATGGAATCTAGATCCTGTACCTCTTTGAAGCCTCTGTTCTTAATGCTGAGTTTTTTTGCATTGACAAAGTCAAACAGCTTTCCATACTCCTCTCTGAAGGAAGGAAGAGAAAAACCAGCACACTTAACGGGAGGCCGGACTCCCTGTGCCTGACTGTGTTGTGTTGAACATAATATGTACACTGGTAATAACATCAACTGTGGTCCACGAAGATCACCAGTCTTCTTGTTACAAGCTATTACAAAGATTTGTAGCTTACATTTCTGTTAATTCATGTTTCCTTATGTTAAATTAGGAAACTTCTATTCTAGAATGGTGAGACACTCTTCACCGTTTCAACTTCAATTATTTCCACCATTCAAGAACTTCAATTATGCCACTGTTTACCTGATGGTCTTTGTGTCAAGCACTCTGTCATATTGTCAAATAGCAAAGAAGCACAAAACTATGCCTAATATAAACAATATAGTAGTTTTGATTAAACATGAAATGACCTCATCCTGGGCAATAGTGTGTATATTCATTTGGTATCATAGCAGAACTGGCCTCTCCAGTCCAAATCATGGTGGGAAACACTACTTAAAACTTCCCTTTTTTAAACTTCCCTTTGAAAAGATAAATGTGATTGTGGGGAATGTAGTTCCTACCTCTCTATACTGCTGAAGGTGTACTGATTGCCTTGCTTGGTCTCAATTTCAAAGTCAAAAGAGCGCGTGGTTGTGGTTCCTCGGGCGAAGTTAACGCAGGAGATCTCTTCGAAGCGCAGATGAACTGGAGGCTTGTGGACGTAGATGAAGCCTCTTTCCAGTGGATACAACAGCCCAGAGCTGGCTTTATACGAACATGTGATGCACTGAGCACCAGAGTGACTGTCGAGAAAAGAAGAAAGCGTGTATGAAAACAACTAGACCAGATTCATATGTATACTTGTATACAATTGTATAATTTGTAGACACACAGAGAGAGAGACAGAGAGAGAGAGAGAGAGAGAGACAGAGAGAGAGAGAGAGAGAGAGAGAGAGAGAGAGAGAACTACCCCTGGAAGTTTCCAGGTACGGTGATCTTCCTGTTAACCAGTGCCTTCATAACCCTACTGACCATCTCATAGAGAGAGCCAGACATGTTTTTACTCAGCTTTCCCTCAAAGCGCCTCTCCACCTCCTCCCTGCAGGAGATACAGAAAAGGTAACATAAGAATACTTTAGACTGATGGCAAAACCTAACTCAGTTAAGTCTTCACTGTACATCTCAAGTAGCCCCTTTTTTTCATTTGAGGGTTTACAGCCAATGCATCTTCTTTCTCTATGTCACAGAGAACATTCTGTTCCTTTGTGGATTCACGTGCAACCCAATATTCCTATTATGATTTTCTCCCTGCAGCCTTGGGCAGTTAAATTCTCCATCTCTTTCACTCTTTCTGCTCTCACTCACTCACTCGCTCATGTTCAGGGTGAGGTTAATGTCCTCTTCCTTGGAAAACAGCAGGATAAGGAAGTGGTAGCGGGTTTGACCCTGTTTAATGGGGGGATCCAGACTGATCTATAGAAGGAGAGATGAGGAAAAAGGAAATGAAAATTCAGAGGTAAAACAAATTCTCACCTCAGTTAAACCACTTCACTTATATAAACTTAATTATACATTTTCATCAAATTAACCAGGCAGCAGTGAAGTAATTCTTAAAAACAAACAAAAAACACCACTGGATTGTTTTACATTTATGTTCCATTTATGGCATTTAGGAGGAACTTACATATTAATCAACATAATAATGTAGTAATGTCTGAGTTGTTATAATGCGATTGTAATGCTTTTTTGTTTTTGTATTTTTTTTTAATGGTTCTGGAAGTTACTCTAAAGTATGTCATTTGCAATGTTAAAGCTGCACTATGTAAGTTTGGAGAAATGGCGACCTTTCTGGTGGAAATATGTACTTGCATGAAACATGAAGAAGACTTGTACTGCGAGGGGATAGAGTTGATGATTTTGAGTGCTGTTGTAATTAGATACATAACAGCACAATGCTAGATTGGCATTTGAGACCTCTCAAATGCAGATGTGTATGAAAATAATATTCACATTCACTAATACTAGAATAAACTTTAGCTATATGAGTGGCTCGTCAATCTGACAGAGTATCTGTTTATCTACGGTTGTTGTCATCAATATCATGAGCAGCTGAGCTTAGCTAGTTAAAGATACTGTTCTGTAAAAAGCTTTGCCAAAATAATATGCATTTTCTGTGCTTTGAAATGAACCTTTTAGGCAGAATATCCATTGCTTTGACATGCCTACTATTTCCTCTGTACACAGAGATGACATTTATTTTTGGAGATGGTGCACAATAGGTGGCAGAAAGTAACTGTTACCATAATGGTGTTTAGAGAAGAATAAAGATCAGAAAACTGGCTGTGGGAAACGAGGTTAAACTAAATGCTTAGTAATGGGGTGACATTTCCTGATCCATGAGCTACTCACTGTCAGGTCAGTGGATCAAACTAAATGGCCAAAGTTGTAAGACCTTTTAGAAAAACTCACCTAAGCATCTAAACAAAAACTATGGTAAAGTCAAGGTAAATATCTCCATGCATACGTTTGTACGTCCTGACCTTTAATACCTAGATCTGTTGGTTTTGTGTATTATTGATTATTTTGTGAATTATTCTAGAAGGCTAATGTAGGGCTAATATACCAAAGCAGTCTGTAAAATAAATAGAAGCATTTTGACTCAAAAGCGTGTCTTCAATGATGGTACTCTATAAAAGTGAAAGTCATTTGTTTTTCCATTCTGGCAATCAACAGTGCAAGAACTTTTTGTTGTTATTCTGTGGATCTCAACCATTTCGCTCCACTTGTTTCTACTGTTTTTCTATCACAATACTGCAAGTCCATGATGTCCTCTCCAAATTGGTCTATTGCATGACATTACAAGGCTAACATTACATTCCACAATAATAATCTGGCCGGCTATTTTCAGTTGCTAGCTAACACGCTGCCCACATATCTTAGCAAACCTGTTTAGCAATTTAAAAAAGCCAACTTGACATCACTACTGAGACCCTCCAGGTCATGGAGCTGTCACCACCTCTGAAAAGCCAAGTCAGTATTTACTCTGGTCTTTGATTAAGCTCTGTCACTCTCCCTTTTTAGCACGCTTGCTCTCTTCAGTTCAGTGTTTCTTTGTTTTGACCACGGGCAAACCTGCACGCTTGGCTTGCTGTTTCGATGTCTCCATATTCAGCAATCTCTCACTCTCTCTCCTTCCATTCACTAGCTTTCAGCGCTGTACAGATTAGCACTGTGAGCCACGCCCCCACTACCGTAACCCAGGTAACCAGCCGAATCAGACCTTCTTTTGAGCCTGACCATGTGATGTTCTACTAAAGTCGCCTGACAGGGTCCAGAACACTGCTGCCAAATCCGAACCGACGGCTCTGACTTGAATGAATATTTCATGCTTCACAGGGTGTCTTTCAGCAGCGGAGTGACATTATATTTTAACAGATTTCTTTTCCTCTTGACTTAATAATGCAACTTAATAATGCAACTAAAAACAATACAAGTTGTAAAATAGATCTTGACACAATAATCATGAAATATTCATTTAAAGCAACAACAGAAACATGCTTTGTCCTTTATTCTTCTTTATTGAAGCAATGTCCTCGGTTACAAAATGCCATCAATGTAAAAGAGGATAAAAAAGGTTTGAATCAAAAAAGCTGAACATCCACTTACTACAAAGAACATCTGTCTCTGGTCTTTGTGGGGCAGCAAGAAGAGCCGCAGTACTGTGGTATAAGGGATCTTATAGTCAAACGTCTTGCCATGAAGATGCAGAAAGGTGGGGTAAATCCGGATATCATACCTATCATAGGAGAGGCGCCGCATGAGTTATCTGAGTCAGTGAGGAAATGCTTTTAAAGAGACTAATTCTTTAAATGTTATCTCTGTTGCTTAATTTGATGAAGTGGAACATTTGATGTAAAAACAGTCAGCATATCAGTGTGACCAAGAAGCAACATGCTATGTGTGTGTGTGTGTGTATGTGTGAGTACCTGCCCCTGGGTGTTAGGCACTGTAGCTCTCTAAAGATACACACGGCGTCTCCTGTAGCCTGGATGACATCTGCCTTAGAAAGAACGTTCTGGGCAAATGCCTGAAACAACACCACATCACCACATCTGTGCTGAGTATCCTTACCTTATTACAGTGTTCATATCTGCTTAATTACCTCAGACAACCGTAGTCCTGACTACTAAAAGGTTTTAAAGTGAATCTAGCACTGCCATAATGCTCAGGAAAACAGGTCCAGACAGAGAGGTGCTTGTCTATCTTATAAAGCTGTAATTATAGACACGTCCCCTTACACTCCCTTTAGATGGTTTCATTCTGCTGGTTCCTTTTTGTGGTAAAGCATACCACCTACTGGCCAAAGGATGAAAGCTAAAATCATCAAATTTGGCAAAAGTAAAAAAAAAAAAAAAAACAAACAAACAAAAAACCAACCTCTCTCTGCAGTCGTATGGTACAGCATGGTATACTGAAACACATGCTTACCTCCACAGGGTCTGCTCCTTCATCTCCTGTGGTGGGTGGAACGTAAAAGCGTACTTCCATGAGCGACACCTCTGTGTCATCGTTCTGATGAAACTCGAGCGTCACCTCGTTTTTTCCTGTTGCACACTGGGATACGCTGGAAAGTGGGACCTCAAACACGGGGCTGTCATTTACTTCAAATGACAGCAGTGGGCCTAGAAATCACACACAAAGCTACGCTAACAATGTTTGTACTTCAAAGGATACCTGATATTTCTGTGTCATTTTCTGCAATAAAAACATATAACAGTGACCTATAACAGTATTCCCTTAAATATCAAATCAAATTTAATTAATAAAAAAGGTTACTCAAAGGGATTTAATAAGCAAAAGAGATACAACAGGTGTCACAATACTGACCATTGAATTTAGCAGTGCCCCAGTTCCAGCCTTTCACACACATATCTTTCTCAATCAGCTCCACTTTGTAATTAGCTTTGAAATAGTCTGAGATTTTTTCAAAGTCCTAAAAATCACCAACACAAAAATGTTAAAATTATATTAGACTGGCTCTGCTTTCTTCCCGTGCAAACTAAACTACACTTAGACTTACAGTATCTTTGAAGCCATCATATTTATAAATGGGTCCAGTACTGGTAGAGAGCTTGAGGCCGTGACCCAGACAGACTCTCCTCCACTGGGCATGAGTGAGCTCTGGGACAGAGATGCTGTCCACCTTCCCTGTTTTACTGCTTTTGTACACCACTGTCTGCTTACTAAATCGCAAGCGTCCATCATTCTGCAGTAAGACAGAAAAGGAGAATCACGTCAAGAAGGAAAAAGAGTCAGGAGAGAGAAAAGGTAAGCTGAGTATACACCTGCAGAAGATGGAGGTTAAACAGGTACTCCTGTGTGTTGACATTTCACATAATACATATCATACAAGTACTGTAATGACTAGCTAATGTAGGTGCAATTACTTTGTTATAACAAAGCAACACTACTGTTATTACAGCTTTGTAAGCATACCTCTACATCTCTTACCACACATTCACTCACACACACTTGACTACACAGCTGATGAAGGACTTCTGTCCAAAACACACACACACACACACATATATATATATATATATATACTGCAATGGAATCAT
>JAOYMR010000008.1:1679602-1705784 GCA_025802075.1 Tenebrosternarchus preto
TATATATATAATTTACCAGAAACCCATTTACTCACCCAGGAACCTTTCACCTCCTGATAAATGTCATTAAATTCCAGAGTGTCACTCATGTCGGCAACTTCACTCTCTAGTTCCACTGATGTTCAAAATCTGCTCACCAGGAAAAAATAAGAACCAATGACTGCATGCTAAAAATTATTTCAGTTTCCAGAATAATCACTACCTGATTGTTGTTGGCTCTGAAGTCTGGTAACACATCTACGAGTTAGATTTGGACATGTATGTTTTATACCCATCATCATGAAATGTTTGAAACCCGCCCAAATACCGAGACTGTAAGATGTTGGTTATATTGTGCTCTGTGCAAAGGGAATGTGTATGTCAGAGCCTAACGCTCCTTTCTGCACCAAGTCTCTGCACTGCCCAAGTGCGGGAGTTGACCTTAGCTATTTCAATGATTTCTAAAACGGCTGCTCTATACACCATACAGTGCATAGCCCAAATGCAGCTAGCTGTTTGGTCTGACAGTACGTAGGTTCACCCAGCTAGTGACACAGCAAGCTATGCAGCTAGCTAACTAGATAAACGCAGCGCAGCTAATGCTAATAACTGATGAGCATTAAGGTAACTTGCTAGCCTTGCTACTTTAGTAGCTAGGCTTGCTAGTAAACCACAGATTAGCTAATGTTTGCACATTCTTTGATATGTGAAGGGACTCGATGCATCAAATATGTATACAGAATCGGCGATATACTTTGCCAAACACATCTGCTGATTACAGATTACATTAAATAAACGTATGTCTGAATGATACTGTTAATCACTATTACTGTTATTAGCTATTGTTAATGAGCATTACTGTTTCTCCAGGAACGGGAAGAAACCACCAGGCCTATTCCCGCGTGCGTTGATGGAGAGCAGGACCTTGTAAGATCGTACGTCTACGTGTTAAATGACGATTGTGTACGTAATCACGTAGCGTACGTGTCACATGCCATCTCTTGTTTTGTTCAGGCCTGAAAACGAAGTCCATTGATTGAAGATCGCTACTGTGAACATTTACGTAAATTCGAAACAAAATTGCAGGTGAGTTATGCAGAATGTTTTGCCTTATGGTGTATTCTTGCAATCCAAACCATGCTACATTCGATTCATTTAATTTATTTAACACTGTGGGCTTTAAAAGCTACGTCAGTCTGCGTAATGTTACAGGCCAAAGATATTTCATAAAATTGTACAATCTTGTAACAAGAAGAAGCTCGGCACAATACAGTCTTTTAATGTTTTTTTTTTAAATATGGTGATAGATTTCTGAACGGCGATTAAACTAAATAACTACATACAGTTATGTTTATGCATATTAGGAGAAAATTACACCAGCCACTGTAAAACGCTATAGCTGAAATCTGAGGTATAAAATTCGTATTTAATGTCACTATTGATTTATCCTAGGCATGACGGCCAAACGAGGCCTCATCACTGACACATTCAAGGTAGTGAAGAAGGCAAGAAAAGATGATATAAAAGACAAAAAACCTCCTTCACCCCCCACTGCAGGTGTGTATGTGTGTGTGCGTGGGTATGCATGCAAAGTACTAATTATATTGATATTTTATCAATATGCATTAAAACCTTCTCTAATAAAGACATTTAATGTGAGTTGAATGTCATGTTATTACCATGTTATACTACTTAGATCCAGAACCACCTTGTCTGAGTGAGAGAGAAATTGATCTGCAAGAATTGAAAAACTTTGACTTGGACTGGCACTTTGGACCCTGCACAGGTAATAATCTACTGGTATGTTAATATTGTTGATAATGTTCTCCCCCTGATTTATTCCACTGCCTTATATAATTACCATTTACCAGCAGGAAGAAATGCTGTACAAATTCACAAAGACTGCATTGTAGATTTGGGTTTGTCTATCATTCCACTTCCTCCTGAATTTGTGTATGTGTAGGGATCAGTCGATTACAGAGGTGGGAGAGGGCAGCTCTGTATGGCCTGAAACCCCCACAGAAGATTAAAGACATTTTACAGAAGGAGAACACAGACTCAGACTACACAGAGAGGTGCTATGAACAAACCAAAACAACACAATGATGCACACAAGCACAAATGCAGACACACACACATACTCACACACACACAATTTTTATGTTTCCTGCTCTGTTTTTCAGCCTCTGGCATAACTATCCCTTGTGAAGAGAGATGAGCAAGAAGAGATCCTTCTAGAGAAAAAGGAGAACAGCGAGAATGATTGATAACTTTGTTTAATAGTTCATCTTTGCTTGTGGCTGCAAGTTTATGAAACCTGTGATCTTTTACACTAAATTTTTATTAAAACATTTTGCATTTTGTAAAGGTTGTCACTCTTTAAAATTTAATTTCCTTAATTTCCACTTGTGTATTTTTGATCTGTTATTTTTAGGGTAATCAGTTACTATCACTGTAGGTTTCCTTTCACTAGAACAGTTCAAGTGTTTGAAGTATCACGAGGCAGAGTTAGTCATGAAATGCTGAACTGCTATAGTGAGGGGTATAGTTACTTGTGTACACATGTAGTTTTAATAGAAACAGCAATAGTATTATCAAGGAAATATTTATGAACATTTATTTACGTGCGTATTCATGAGCTATTCCTTTCAGATGCCTCCATTTTGGTATCTGATGAAATCCTAAATGAAAAATAGACCCTAAAAGTAAAAATAACAAACAAACTTGATGTTAGCCCTCTCCACCTTGTAATATATGAGTGAAATAAGTGCCAAAAAGGATATTCAGATTTGTTTTAATTGTATTTTTTTCAATGCAAGGCCTTTCTGTGCATGTCAGAACATAAGATGCATTCCATATATATCCTATACAGTTAATCATACTATAGATATCTCAGCAGTACAGCATTGTGTTTTTAATTTCCATGAGATAATGACATTAATTTTCAATCAAGGGACTACATATCTTTGCCAATTCCTTACAGAAAATAATTTCACAGTTACTACTTATGATCAGGGTTTGCCTGGTGAAATACCACTCAATACCACTGTCTTCCACTGAGTCAGCATGAAATTAACCAGATAATGAGCCATTACTCTGCAGTCATCTTCATCTAGACCAATTAGTGGAGAATGGTAATAACTAATTATGCAAAAAGAAATACTAGTTTTTTTAAAGAAAGAAAGGAAGAAAGTGATTCACAGTAAGGGTCTGAGGGTCATGGTCAGATAAATATAGACACAAGATTTCTATACAAGATTTAATTCATTTGAGAGTAAGACAGTAATTAGCAACATATAAGGACAGATAATTATGGTGCTTAATTGGGTCAGGTTTGCCTCGAGGCATCTATTTTTACCCATCCCAACATGCAGACGTTGCTGACGATGGTGATTTTTTTCAGACTAGGCACAGAACTTTATGGCTTATATTTATGAACACACATGCTCGGACTCGTTTAATAGGGTTTTTCAGAGCGACTTCAGTTATATACAGCAATGTCCCAGAACATTTCTAGACGACAGCAACGTACCTTGATAGAAAAAAAAAACGTGTGGCACTCCATACTCGAAGAATTGTTAAACGTGTTAAAAACAATCAAACGCACATCGCTCGTGAGTGGCTGCGAGTTTCAAGTTGACAAATACAGTCGCGCAGTGTGGTTACCGACGGAGAGCCGCGAGCCAAACTGGGGTCCCGCCCTCCTGCAGCAAAGAACGGAGAGGCGGGATTGTCGTGAAAACAGGAATACAATTGGTCCGTTCGATATGTCAAGCCGTTTTCTCGCTCATTCATTGGCTTCAAAACACCGCCATCGACTCCTGCGACAGAATCCGATGTTAGTAATCTCATTCTGTGGCCTACTATTAAATACAGCGGTGGTTACATAGCTAGATAGAAGATAACGTATGATTAAAGCGTCCAGCACCGGTTGTTGCGGCGGAAAAAAACAACAGACTTGTATTAACCTAGCCTTAACTACTCGAGCGCTGGAAGAAATGTCAGCGATTTATTTGTCAGTGGATTTCCTATAATTCCCGGATCATGTAGAATTATTTTGGAAATACAGTAGGATAGCTAAGAATATAGATTTGCCTTGACTGCTGTTGCATCACGAACCATCTGGCTATTCTTCTGGCGTCTTCTTTTGAGGCAGTTCCTTCGTAATACTTAGGTTTGGTATCTTGCTAGGTATTTTAGCTAGCTAGATTTGTCGTTGCTTTACTTCAAGGTATTAAACGGTACTCATCGATTTACACGGGACGGGATAATAACTGAACTGGTGAGTACACTTTTACTAGCAATAGGCTAGCATTCAGTATACAGTAAGGCTAACGAGGTAGCAATGCTAAATAGCGAGCTATAATAACCATGCATGAAGAAAATCAATATACCAACATGTAGCGTGTCAACGCCAGCAGCAGCAGAGCGGCAGGGGCAGTTGTTTAGCTACAAAGCATCTCTAACGGTCCATGCTCGCCAAACTTGGTTTCAAGGTAAACAAGTCATGTCGGTTGTATATTAAATCAATAATATTTACATGTACAGTGTCATCTGACTACGATGCAATGTATAATTATCTACATAGCTAGCTGCCATATAGTATGTTCTTTGTTGGGATTAGGTTAATTCCTTACTTTTTATAGCTAGCTACTTCTTTTAAATGTCATAGCTGTGTAATTAACGTGTAAATATTAGGAAAAGATTTTCAAAGCGTTTAAAAGTGTAGTTTCGGGTCGTTAAATCTGAGGTAAATCTTTAGGTAAATCTGAGCTGAAAGTTAACAGGTGCACACCAGCTAGCGATAACTACACGCTGTGAGAAGGCGTGTATGTGTGAGAAAGGGCATTTCAATGACTACCTGTGATAGGTAGCTAGCTGTCTGTAACCTCTAAACAGTTAACCTATCTAACCACCTATAGCTGTATGATGACAGTATAAAATGCGTATCATGACGGCGCTGTTGCTCAGGACAGTCGTTGTCCGGTACAGAGTAGCAGCTGCAGTGTTGCACACTGCAAACCACTGCTCATATTCATTCTAGCTAGCCATTTAGCTAAATGCTCTAGAGAAATGCATGGTGTCAGTGCTGAGAGGATGTTTTTTCCACTCAGGGATGGACAATGCCCATACTAAGACGGTCGAGGAGGTGCTGGGTTATTTCGGGGTGAACGAGTCAACAGGCCTGAGCAGTGAGCAATTGAGGAAGAACAGGGAGCGCTGGGGACCCAATGGTACAGTGTTGTAGTATAAATAACGTCTACGTCTGACTAACTATGTAGTTATAAATGGTAACAATAATATTACTCTCTTTCTAATCGTTTTCTAATCCTTACTGAGTATAGAATATATCTAAAAGTCTGGGAAGCAGTGTCATTAATAGATATCTGTTCTGACTTTTGTCTTTTATTTTGTTTTGTCACGATTTATCATGCAGAATTACCGGCAGAAGAGGGTAAGAAACACAGCTTTTGTAATACAGTCTTTGTAATAATTAGCAATGCTTTCATCATTTGCTGTCTGCTGTAAGCCAGCCTACCTGGCTTATCTTTGTTGTACGAGAGATGGTACTTGCATGCCTAATTAGGGTTATTATTAGGTCCCCTTGAGGGGGGTCTGTGGGGGTTTTCAGTTGCTGTGTGACCTGTGTGAGTTTTGAATGAATGTAATTTAGAAACACTGAGTCTCTAGATGCTGATTGTGTTAATGGTTGCTTTGTAGTTTTGATGACAAGAGAGGGGAATTTTGTTGATATAACTGAATCTGTCTCTCCTTAGCATTCTTTCTCTCTTTTTGTTTAAAGGAAAGTCACTTTGGGAATTGGTCCTGGAGCAGTTTGAGGATTTGCTCGTGCGGATTTTGCTTCTTGCAGCATGTATTTCCTTTGTAAGCAGCATTAATGAGAATCCACTTAAAACACATCAAAACAGCAGTGCTGCATAGCAAATCTCCATATTAAATTAACACCTACTGTCTTCAAATAACACCTACACTGGTCTGCTGGACACAAATGAACCCTGTAGCTGTGACTTAATTCAGCAATGCAGATTTTGCTCTGAAAAACACTGCAGTTCTAGTCACCACACACTGACAGATCTGACGCACATCACTGGGAAACGTCTTTCTTACCACAGCTATCTTCATGTGTTCAGCCCACTGAAATACAGTGGCCATAGTACAGTTCAGTTACCTCTGGTTTTTATCAGCACTTTTTTAGAAGACCTGTAGATGATTGTAGCTTGTGACTCTGTCTTAGACTCTGGCCTGGTTCGAGGAGGGGGAGGGCACCATCACGGCCTTTGTCGAGCCTTTTGTCATCCTCCTCATACTTATTGCCAATGCTATTGTGGGAGTGTGGCAGGTGAGTGTTTCAAGTATACATCTGAAAACAGTTATAGGGACAGTTCATGTTCACCAATTAGTGTGTGTGTTTGTGTTTTCAGGAGCGTAATGCAGAAAATGCCATTGAAGCACTAAAAGAATATGAACCAGAAATGGGGAAGGTATACAGACAGGACAAAAAGAGTGTTCAGAGAGTGCGAGCCAGAGACATTGTGCCTGGAGACATCGTGGAGGTGGCAGGTAAACACAAAACAAACAAACTACCTTTTCTGTCATCCTTGTTTACAATGGGCTCTGTTTTGGTGCCTGGTAGTTTGTAGGTTAAAAACAGGGAGTCCCCCTCACTCACTGTAGAATGTAGCGCACCGAGTGTCAGTGTCGGAGTGCAGCGTGGAAAAATGTTGATAAAGTCTTGAAAAACAGTGTCAATACAAACATGAAATAAAAAAAATAAAAAACTAGCTATAACCCACCAGTAGCTTATGAAATAATTCACTTCAACAATATGATTTGTTATAGTTTATGATATTCGAGGTGGTATGCATACCAGTACTTTACAACTTATGATACAGATATATGCATGCTGCTATACGTTGATGGCTTTTGTCATTTGTAATCTAAACTGTAGCAGATAAACACAGGGCTATAAAAAACACCCACAGAGGAACGAAGGCCTCCCACAGTGGATGTTTAAATGCAGCTGTAAAGTATTTTTGCTGTGATGAGAACTGGCCTTTTGTTTGCTTGTTAGAGACACTGCAATCACTGTTCATTTTAGAAAAGCCATAAATACACTGCTGGAGAGGGGAAAAAAAATCTCAAGGAAGTGGTTAAGATCTCCCACAATTTGGTCGGATTATTTATCAGGCATAAAATCTGGAGATGTATTTTTTTGAAAATAATATTACAGAATGTGATCTGTTCTAAGATAAAAGATCTTAATTTCAATTTGTGATGAAAGAGTTAAGGCCCAGTCTTGTAATTCTCTATGCATGCTGTTTGAACTTCTATTCTAAGAATCCCAAAGGCCATGTATAAAAATAAGGTTGACATCAATTTATGTATGTGTGTGTGTGTGTGGTACAGTGCCCTAATACCTTGTGTTCCACAGGTCTGGAATCAGTGCAGTATTGTGGCAAAATAGACTTTTTGGAATAGGTTTCAAAATACTTTTCAAAACATGAGTATTTTAGTGATGGTGCCCGTAGGCTGTGATATCTGCATGTTCTGGATTAATCATGTGTGGTTGTGTGCTTCAGAAATCAATGGCAGATTTATTGCGGAACAGGGCTGATACTAGATCAGTGCTGTACCAAGCCATCCACCATGTGAATGAGCTGGATACCGTTGCCCTACCAGAACATGTTAAAAGATGGAAGGAATGTGATTGTCTTAACAACCATTAACAACATAGCTCTTGGTGCCAGCCTTCAGTTCATACCAGCCCTCAGTGCATATAGCATACAGTCCAGTGTTGCTCTCAGAACAGTTGAAACCATTTGAAGGTCTTGGAAATACAAAGTATAATAGCAGAAATAATCATTCACCTGTAACCCTTAGATCTCCCCAAACATGCTGTTGGCATGTTACTGCCACTTTTACATATTTACAACTTCCCCAGGCCAAAGCCAGTGTTATGGTTGTTGCTGCATAAACAGTATCACCTAATTATGATTTTCTACAACAGTGTCTACATGTGTACATTATCCTATTAACGTAAGATAATAATTACAAATTTCCAGTAACCCTGAAGGATAAACTAACCAGTAGCTGGAAATTGGAAACCACCTGGGCTTCTCAGTATTTTCCAGCAAAGCAACAATCATTGATAATATGCTGGCTGCTCCAAACTTTATAGCATAGACTTTCAAAGCAAGACTCTCTATGTCCCAAATCAACACTGCAGTTTTTATTATTTTTCTAGGACACAGAAAAGAAAAGACAGGCCCCCTTTCATTATCTTTTTGCCCACTTTTTCCTCAGTTGGTGATAAGGTTCCAGCGGACATCAGGCTGACCTCTATTCGCTCCACAACTCTGAGAGTGGACCAGTCCATTTTGACGGGAGAGTCTGTCTCTGTGCTCAAACACACTGATCCCGTACCTGATCCACGTGCTGTCAACCAGGATAAGAAAAATATGCTCTTTTCTGTAAGTGTGTAGATGTGTGCGTGAGATCCTTTACATCTGCTGTACCCCTCCAAATACCAGTGCTGGGATTTGAGTGTGTGTGTGTGTGTATTATCACATTTTATGATGTGACTGACATGTTTTGTTTGGGTACCAATGACAGGCACATACAGTATGTGCTAGTGTGTGTGTGTGTGTGTGTGTGTGTGTGTGTATCCGGCCTATGTGTGTTGAATAAAACATCAGACACATTGTTTGCTCTCTCATGGGCTGAGGTCTTACATCACAAGCACTTTGAGCTCTTATATGGATAATGACCAGGGTGCATCATCCTCAAAGACCACACACACACGCTCACACACACACACACACCAAAGCCATTACCTCACTCCAGCAGCGGAGGTCTATTGGATCTATCGAATCATAAAAGGACACCAGTTCAGTGTCACAAGGCCTGCTGGATACTCTGACTTCTAACATTACTGAGTTAATGCAACAAACTATTCAGGGTTTGTGACATTAGTTTCTTGAGCCCTTCTCCTGCTCTGTGTGTGTGTGTGTGTGTGTGTGTGTGTGTGTGTGTGTAGGGCACAAACATCGCAGCAGGCAGAGCCATAGGTGTTGTAGTAGCTACTGGTGTGCAGACAGAAATCGGAAAGATCAGGGATGAGATGGCAGCTACAGACCCAGAACGAACTCCTCTACAGCAGAAACTGGACCAGTTTGGAGAGCAGCTCTCAAAGGTCGGGCATGTCCTCGCTTCTTCTCCTCCATCGCACCATTGCTCCTTTTTCTTGCCTAGCATTGTAGACAGAGCTGAGCCTTTAATATTTATACAACCCACCCACAATCCTTTTCTCTTACATGTACCATCTCTTTACCCATACCTCACTTCACTTCTCTAGGCCTGTCTTTTCATAGTTTTCACCCTACTGTGTTATCTGAACTTTTGATGTGGTGATCTAGGACGTAGGCATGCCCGTATTGATATGTACAGCCGGTTTTGGATGCCTGATCATCTGGCTGCATCTGTCTCTAGGTGATCACGGTGATATGTGTGGCGGTATGGGGCATTAACATTGGCCACTTCAGCGATCCTGTGCATGGGGGCAGCTGGCTGAGAGGGGCTGTGTATTACTTCAAGATCGCCGTGGCTCTGGCTGTAGCCGCCATTCCAGAAGGTACGGAATTATAATACTAACGGACAATGCATTAATGACATATCTGCATTACCTGTTGTTGCTATGGCAGCAATGAAATTAGGAAACTCAAAGGAAAAAGAAACTGACTCCATATATGTGTTTGGCATGCCCCGTAGGTCTTCCTGCGGTCATCACCACCTGCCTGGCGCTGGGCACACGGCGAATGGCAAGGAAGAACGCCATCGTGCGCTCACTGCCCTCAGTGGAGACGCTGGGCTGCACCTCTGTCATCTGCTCCGACAAGACGGGCACGCTCACCACCAACCAGATGTCCGTGTGCAGGGTGAGGCGGAGACATCTCTGCTTCTCATCACAATGCAGCTTTCAGCACAAAGTTCTGTTTCTTTTACAAAATGCTGGTCCTGGGCTGTTTATTTCTCACAAGCAGAAGCATGCATCAAGGCATGAAGAACCTGTAAACAATTACTCTCTAAAACTTTAAGATAATAGATAGAATAACATAGAGCTACTAAAATTGTGCATCTCGGCATAACTGATGAATCTTACTAACTTGAGTGTGTGTGTGTTTGTGTGTGTGTGTGTGTGTGTGTATGTGTTTCATGTCTGGATCGCGCATGTGTGTGTGTGTGTGTTGGGTCTCTGAATCATGCATGTGTGTGTAGATGTTTGTTGTGGATGCTGTTACGGGCGAGAGGTGTGCTCTGAATGAGTTCACAGTGACTGGATCTACTTATGCACCCGAAGGGGAAGTGTGAGTGGTTTTAACATCTGCTTAACACACACACATACACACACACACACACACACATATACACACACACACACAGTTACACACAGTTTACAGTTAAACTGACATTGCCGCTGTCCTTGTGTGATTGGACTTCTCATGACATAACATTTCTAATCATGAACTCACACTTCTTTTCCTTCTCTAACTTCCTTTTTAAATGTCACGTTTCCTTCACTATCTCACTCTCTCTCCTCTCTCAGATACAAGGATGGAGTATTGGTGCGCTGTAGTCAGTATGAATCCCTGGTAGAAATGGCCACCATCTGTGCCCTCTGTAACGATTCTTCTCTGGACTACAATGAGGTGTGTACACACACACACACACACACACACACACACACACACACATACACAGACACAAACATACACTGATGCAACACTGATGGCAGACATGCATTCCAGTAGGGAGTGTAGCAGCTCCAGTGAGAATTACCTGTGAGGATCAGAGCCACTAACACAAGCGTTTGGAGCAGATAATAAGTACTGAGCCAAATGTTTCAACGTTACTGATGTGAAACAGCCTTTTTTTTCTGCAGCTAACAGATCTCTGTTTCTTTCCTTGTTACTTTTGTAAAACATTTTATTCATTTTTCAGTGTTTTTTTTTGTTTTTTGGAAACAGCTCAATATGGCAATGCTGTGTGTAACGGACACTTCCTTTCCTCGTCCTTGTCCTCCCGTCCTTGTGTTCCTGTATTCCATCCCCCACATGATGCCATGCCTTGTTATCCTACTACACCTGTCCATCGTCCAGTACACAGTTATTGTGTGTATATATATATACACCCGTGTGTGCCATGAATTGGTGTCTGTTATCGTCAGACCTGTCTGGTGTGTTGGTAAAGTCTGCTGTACTCGTTTCATTCATTGCGCTTGTTGCTTTGTGTCATTCTCTGTTTGTGCTGTTTCATTTTGTCACACTTTGGGTTTTGTTTTTGCCAATGGAGCAATTTTGTGTGTAGCTAAAAGATTTAAAATGATACCAAAAATGTATAAAATGTTTACCATTTGTAAACACAAAATTTACGTAGCATGATTTCTAAAGTAATGACTTTTCATTGTAACGACTTTCTAGAGTGATTACTCATGATCATGTTTTACTATGTACACATAAATGACCCTGTGGTCCACATCCCACCCCAGAGCAAATGCGTGTATGAGAAGGTGGGTGAGGCAACAGAGACCGCTCTGTGCTGTTTAGTGGAGAAGATGAACGTGTTTGACACAGATCTGAGGAGTCTCACTCGTGCAGAGAGAGCTACTGCCTGCTGTGGGGTAAGTGTGTGTGTGTGTGTGTGTGTGTGTGTGAGTGAGTGTGTGATCAGGCTGAGGATGTTCACTGAACGCTGTGTGCGTGTATATCTATGAGTAAACGTTATTTGTATTGCACATCTAGCGCGTGTGACATGAGTTTTTTCAACCACCTCCTCTTTCAGGTGATAAAGCAGTTAATGCGAAAGGAGTTGACTCTGGAGTTTTCACGAGATAGAAAGTCCATGTCAGTCTTCTGCTCACCAAACAAGCTGACCCGCTCTGCACCAGGAGCCAAGATGTTTGTAAAAGTCAGTTGGCCCTCTCTCTCCACGTCTTTCTAGTGGATTTTACATTACTGATTACATAAAATTAGTCCAGAGCAAATTCAGTGGCTATAGTAGGATATTCTAAACAGTATTCAGTTTAACTTTAGTTTTCCAGAACTGTTTAAGGTCTCTGGTGACTCAGCTTGCAGGCTCACTCCGTAAACTCATTTAATCAGCTTGCAGGCTTAAACTCCTTTAACTCTTTCTTCTGTTTTCCCCCAGGGGGCACCAGAGAGTGTGCTGGAGCGCTGTCGCTGGATTCGGGTCGGAGGAGGTGCACAGGTGCCTTTAACCTCTGGCCTTAGGGAGCAGCTGTTAGGTACAGTGAGAGAGTGGGGTTCAGGGCGTGACACCCTGCGCTGTCTCGCCATGGCAACCAGAGACTCGCCTCCGGACCCCCGAACGCTGAATCTGGAGAACACCTCTGCCTTCGCGGAGTATGAGGTATCTTCTGGTTTCCAGATGAATATCTTCTCTGAGTATGAAGTGAGCATTTTCTGACCTTTGGGTCAGAATTTTCTCAGAGTATGAGGTGATCTTCTTATGGTCTTTGTGATGAATGTATTAGACTTTAGCACTGTGGTTTCTTGAGGAAAGAGAGTATAGAGCGCCTGCCAGTTGTGTAATCTCTAGATGATGTTAAGATACCTTCCTCCTCTGCTGCAATGTGAAGGCCAATGTCTGATTATGACGCACACCGAGGTGTGAATGATGACTGGAGCAGACGGGGCTTATGCCCATCCCAAATAATGAAGTGGTCTGGAGGAGGAGAGGAGACAGTTCTTCATAGGCACTGGAAAGCTCCTGAACTGGGAAGGCTACTGGAAAGTGCCTGAAGTGGGAGAAATACCAGAGCTCTATTTCCATAAGACAGATCTCATCTCAGGAGCCAGAATTTTGCATTTGATTTTCTATCCTTGTCCTAAATATGAGTAGATGTTGTACTCTCTGTCTTCCTGTGCAGTCGGACCTGACATTCGTGGGATGTGTGGGGATGTTGGACCCTCCCAGGAAAGAGGTGCTAAATGCAGTGCGCATGTGCAGACAGGCTGGGATACGTGTCATCATGATTACAGGTAGGTCCAAGCACTTACATTTATGTTTGTACCATTTTAAAGGTAGATTTAGTTTCATAAATATTTTGTGTGTGTGTGCTTGCTTGGTGCCCAGGTGACAACAAAGGCACAGCACTGTCCATTTGCCGGCGTGTCGGCATCATCACGGAGCAGGAGGAAGAGGAGGCAGAGGGTGCGCCCTTTGGCGGCGGTCTGACCGGCCGCGAGTTTGACGAGCTGCCCCCGCACCTGCAGCGGCAAGCGTGCCGTACCGCCCGCTGTTTCGCCCGCGTGGAACCCACGCACAAGAGCCGCATCGTAGAGTACCTCCAGAGCCTCAGTGACATCACAGCCATGGTGAGTGTGTGTGTGTGTGTTATTAAGCGTGTGTGTTTGTGTCTAGGTCATTTAAAATAGATGATCCTCCTTGTTTGGGCAACTGCAAGTTTATTTCAATATAAGTGGACAGCAACTACATTGGATTTGATTCACATAAGAATAACATTTACATTTTAGTTATGAGCGTTTGTGTGTGTGTGTGTGTGTTTCTCTGGGTTCGTTGGCATCAGAGTTACTGTACTGTTTCGGTGATGTCTTCATGGACACATGTTCTATTGTGAGACCACTCTTTCTCCAGCTCACTCTGTCCCTTTCTCTCCAGACAGGTGATGGCGTGAATGATGCTCCCGCTCTGAAGAAGGCTGAGATCGGCATCGCCATGGGCTCTGGCACCGCCGTGGCCAAGTCGGCCTCTGAGATGATCCTGGCAGACGACAACTTCTCCACCATAGTGGCTGCAGTGGAGGAGGGGCGGGCCATCTACAACAACATGAAGCAGTTCATCCGCTATCTCATCTCCTCCAACATTGGAGAGGTGGTCTGGTGAGTGTTCACACTGAGAGACAAGCTAAGAGAAAGGACAGAGAGAGAAAAAGGCAGAAACACTTACACACTCACCGCCTGCACCACTGCCAAGTTGACAAGGCTTCTCTTTCAGCCTCTCCAGAATTCTGTTTTAAATTGCAGTCTTTATGTTTGTAGTAGAATCATGAGCCCCTAGTAAAGGCTATAATCCTGAATAATTCGCCCTAAATTTGTTTTCTCCTTCCTTTCGCTTTGTCTGGTCATTCTCTCAGTATTTTTCTGACTGCTGCTCTGGGCATGCCTGAGGCTCTCATACCTGTCCAACTGCTGTGGGTGAACCTGGTGACGGACGGCTTCCCAGCCACTGCCCTGGGATTCAACCCCCCGGACCTGGACATCATGTCCCGCCCCCCGCGCTCCCCCAGGGAGCCCCTCATCTCTGGTTGGCTCTTCTGCAGATACCTCATCATTGGCTGTGAGTGGATGGTGTGCACGCCCAAACTCCCTCACTCTAGTCATCCTACTGACAGTGCAGTGCAGTATGTGCGTTTAAGGCTGTTGTTGTGGAAATGAGCTGTGTGGGATCGTTAAAAGTACAAAGAAGACGCCTCTTGTGAAGGGGATGTCCTGAGTCCGACTGTGCCTCTCTCACTCTAAGGTTATGTGGGAGTTGCAACAGTGGGTGCTGCAGCATGGTGGTTCATGGCAGCACAGGATGGACCCAAACTCTCCTTCTACCAGCTGGTCAGTTAAAGCACCTACCATTGGTTTCTTAACGACAACAGTATACAACACAAGCATTTGATCTGTGTTTGAATAAGAATGGAAATATAAGTTTTGCTGCTGCTCCATAAAATCTTTTAAAAGTGGTTCATAGCAGCAGACACTGATTCTCAGGTTTCTCTCTCTCTCCCGTCTCTCAGTCTCATTATCTGCAGTGCAGTGAGGGACATGCTGACTTTGCGGGTGTTCAGTGTTCTGTATTTGAGTCTCCTTACCCAATGACTATGGCATTGTCAGTGCTGGTCACCATAGAGATGTGCAATGCTCTTAACAGGTGAGTGCTAAAATTACAACTTTAAAAATGAAGCTTTTGGTCCCTCAAACCGGAGTCGTGAACTGTGAGACCATTGTACCATGGTGCAATAAACTCTGCTCTGCAGTGTGTATACAATGGTTTGCCATTTTGGTTTTGTTGTTTTTGAAAGCTTTCAAAATGACTACATTATTCAAAACTAGCCTGTCAGATGTAAACATTTAGCAACATTTGAGTATTTCATTAAATGAATTAAAAAGGTTATTAATTTAATTGAACACCAAATAAACTCAGTTGAATTACTGCAAAGTACAGTGATGTACCGAAAGTCTTGGGATTAGTAGTTTGTAAACTGATTATGAAATAGCATTACCTCAGGAGACAGCTTGGTAACGCCCACACCTGTATATGTTTGTATGGTGTTATTTTGTGATTGAGGTTGAACACTTGCTAGCGTAATTGTGAATCAGCAGAGTCTGAACACAGTGTTCCACAGCGCAGTAGCGTCTGGCTAGAACTGTCCGTGCGAACAAGTAAGTGACTGGCAGAAATCACATCTACATTCAGTGCAGGAGTCCCCACAGTCTTCTTTAGCTTCCATGGAATATGAGAGCAGAAAACCCACCATAGGGCCTCTGTTAACACCACAACACCAATCACAGTGGGCTCATGAAGTTGCTAACCGAACTCTGGAAGACTGGCAACGTGTGACGTGGTCCGATGAGTCACAGTACCACTTGTTTGGGACAGAATGCAGGGTTCTTGTGTGGCACAGACCCTATGAAGCCATGGACCCCAGTTGTCAACAAGGCACTGTTCAGGCTGGTGGTGGTTCTGTACTGGTTGTGTGGTGTCAGCTAAAACATGTCATTGACAGGTACCCACTACATTTTACTGCTTTTGTAGCCCTTCATGGACTTCATGAACCCCCACAACAGTGAGATATTCCAGCCGGATAGTGCACCATACCGTTGGGCCCAGGTTGTCCAGAAATGGTTCAAGGAACATTCTGGAGAGTTATGTGGCAGGCATATTCACCCAACGTGAGCCTGATCAAATGTTTGTTACGTGATTGGAGAGGACAGTTTGCACCCATGATCCTGCACCTACAAATGCCATGTAGCTGTGGGTGGATGTCCAGACATCTGTGTGGAGGCTGTCCATAGCTCAACAGCGTTCCAGACGTCTTTAGTCCACTTGTGGAATCGATTCTACGTCTAGTTGCTGCACTTCTGCTGCATGCAGGTTTGGCACATGCATGAGAGCTGGCCAGCGATTGAGCTTTTCCTGCTGAGTAGAGATGTAAGAGAAAGAAACCGTGTTTAGCGCTTCCTTTTGTCAGTAGGTTGTGCTGTTGATTTACACTTAACTTTCAAGATAATGTGAAAAGATGATTAAAAGTCTCAGAATGAGGTAGAATTGACGACTGACATCAACTGTAAAAAAATAAAACAAGAAATATTTGCAATAAGGAATTTACAGTAAGGAAATATGAAACTGAAATATTTCTTAGAAGGGTAAAAGTAGTTTGATTAGTAATAATAATAAGTAAAATTTGTATAGTACCTTTTATAAACCCATGGATCCAAAAAGATGTAACAATTCAATTAAACGCGAATAAAAAAGTAGGAAAGGATAAAAGTTTTAAGCTGGATTTTGAAGGACGATTATGAAATGCAATCACAGAGAGATGAAGGCAAAGAATTTCACAACAGGAGGAGCAGTGGCACAGAAAGATGAGTTGAGTGCTGAGTTTGGGAGACAGCAAGAAGACCAATATTAGAAAATGTAATATTACGTGAAGGACAGTAAAAAGATATTAGTTCAGAGACATGGGGAGGAGCTTTGAAGGTCTGAAGCTGAATTTTGATCTGAAGATTAATGGGAAGCCAATGCAGTTGCTTGAGGACAGGTGTGATGAGGCAAGGGTTACGGTTTGGGTTAGGGTTCGGGTTAGGGTTAGGGTTCGGGTTAGGGTGTAAGGAGGCTGGCTGCTGAGTTTTGAATGTACTGTAGACAGTTGATGAATTTAACTGGAAGACCATATAAAAGTGAATTACAATACTCAAGGCAAGAGGAAATAACGCCTAGTATCTGAGGGCAAATGATTGTAAATGTTATTCATTTTATCATGAAAGTAGTCTTGACACTAGGCAGGGGTGCTGGAGGTGGATGACACAGGAGGTTGAAGAAGTTTGTTTATGGTTTTACAAAGAGTTTTAGGGCTAGTTTTATGCCTGTGTTAGAAAATTTGAATTTGACTTTAACAGTGTGTGTGTGTGTGTGTACTTCAGCCTGTCTGAGAACCAATCACTGCTGAAGATGCCTCCATGGGCAAATCCCTGGCTAGTGGGGGCTATCTGTCTCTCCATGGCCCTGCATTTCCTGATCCTATACGTTGACCCACTGCCTGTAAGTGTATCATGTGTTTTTCTGAGCTGTAAGAGTGTTTTAACAGTTTAACAGAAAGTGTGTTGTAACGTTATAACAGTAAGTATATAGCTATATATTAGAGAAATGTATGCAGTATATATAAAATGCTTTGTCATAAAATCTTAATAATAATGATTAATTATTAAAATATGAATACTTGGAACTTCAGGTGCATGCCATCGGCTGTGTGATGTCACTATCAAGTTTCTCTGTGATGTCACTATCATGTTTCTTTGTGATGTCACTATCAAGATTCTCTGGTTCATGTGGAGTTCATTTGTCTTAAGATGTGGCTTTACTGTAACCTGATGAGTATGATTTCTTTGTTTAATATTATGTCAGAGTCAAAAAGGGTGTGCCTCTGACACAAGAGACTGTATCTTCAGATCTGGCGGTTGCTTCTTTAAGAACACAGTCACCTTGGCAATAACAAACTGGAATTAAGCTTTTATTGTTAGTAGAAAATGCACTAAAGGCAATGTAAGACTGTGTTAAAATAAAATATTCATAACTTTAGTGGTTATGAACAAATGAAAGGATGTCTTTTGGATTTAGGTTGTGGCAGCTGGTCAGGGAGAAGAAGATTACTGCAATTGGTAAGAATTGCTGTCCCTAGTGGAGGTTAATTTATTTGTTTCTTTGTCTACAGATGATTTTCCAGATCAGGCCATTGTCATGGCCTCAGTGGGTAACAGTCTTAAAGATGTCCCTGCCGGTCATCCTGATGGATGAAGCACTCAAATTCTTGGCCAGGAACTACATTGAACCCAGCAATGATTTGGAGCAGGAGGAGGAGAGACTGCATCATCGTCATGACTACAGGGAAGGTGGGGGATTTGAAGGCTTGAGCAGAAAGATACGTAACGCTCTGAAGGGCGTGTCGTGGGCATTTGTTTTAATCGCTGCTCCCCTGTTGGTCTGGATCTACAGTCTGGACTCGGACATCACCAATATCTTCTGGGAATAAAAGAGAGAGGGAGAGAGGGAGAGAGAGACAGAGGGAGAGAGGTGAGTGAAGGAAAGCAGGAATGACAGGGAAGCAAGTATGACTTCAACAGGAAGAGAGGAGATACTAGGGTTAAGGAAAGAAAAGGCTGAGGTGCTAAAATAAGGAGAAGCTGAGTTCAAATAAAGGAAGGCATATAAATGCAAAAGGTAGACAAAATGCAAAAAAACACAAAAGAACTACACAAAGGGAAATAGAAAAACAGGGAACAGGAGGAAGAACTAAGCCTGGACGATCAGAATTCACGGTGATGAGAACAGGCAGTGAACGAGGAAGGGAAGACCATTGTCAAATTCACTCCAACCTCAAAATTTTGTTGTTGTTTTTTTTTTATCAGTTTTCTAGGATGTTTGCTTGGGCCCTTTGCTTTCAGATCCATTTTATTTTCAGAGCTGTTAGAAGTACAAAAATATTATTATGACATTTTAAGTTTTTGGACTTTTGCTAAGGGTCAAGCACATGGAATTTTGTTGTCTGTTCCTCACTTTAAATCAACAGGCTAAACTTTATTAGTGCAAAGAACCCTGCATACAGTAAAACCCACACACTAAGAACCACTCACATTAAGGTGCGATATATGTACTTTTCTTTCTGTTATTCATGTTTTTACACATATATTTATATTTGTTCACCTGCACTTTAAGGGATGTACCTTGTTCTTAATTTCTTACAGAGATACAAAAAGATAAGGTATGCAATATCCTTCATTCACACAGCAGGTAGAAGAGTGGTAAACAACCTAGTTAGTGGTTAGTGGATTAGGAGAAGGTCGCAGTATCAACTAATTCTGTTGCAGGCATTTATCATTTAAATTATTTGAGCAAGATGCCCCTTTTTTTCAAGTGGACTTGCTAAAGCTGGATGTAATGTTTATTTGATCATCACCACCAATCCACCTGGGTTACATTTCTAAAGATTTGCTTTTAGTATTTTTGCAGCTCAGAAAAAAGACCAGTTGAAATATTTAATTCGGTTCATTTGGCAGCTCACATATATTTGAGAAATTCTTCATAGCTTTCATGAAAAAAAAAATCACCATCCCTTTCATGATGTTCCACAATCACATCCTATGACATGTTCCTGTTTGGATTCCACATGCCTTTTAAAGGTATTTAGAACCAAGCTGAGACTTTGGCAACTTTGTCCTCTTGGAACAAACATCACTACAAAAGAAATATTCTACTCTGTTTAAACATGTGCAGTACAGTAAACATGTTAAGTCAATTGCATTAATTATATGACTCACACTATTATAGTGGAGGCTTTAGTCCTGCAGGAAAAGGCCACATTTCCCCGAAATGCTAAGCAAACTAATGTATATTCAGACGCAAAGGGCATTACAATTTTTGGTTGTCATAGGCAGCACTTATTGTGGTGTAACATGAAGTGTTTTGCTAATCCATGTCCTACCTTCCTCAGACGTGTTCTTGCTCGAGATCTTCCTCGAGATTTTCCTCGAGATTTTCCTTGAGCCCCACCCAACAAATAAAGAACCGCTGTGCATTCCATCAACCTGCTTGGGTTTTTATTCATCTGTTTATTTTTTAAACTTCTAAAAAGTTTAAAAAATAAACTTTTTAGTCATTATCTTTACTGATATGACACCACATTACTTTTACTGTGCCTCGTGTCCATTGCCATTGTGTCCCTGTAACTGCTTTTAGTTCTCAAGCTGTGCCTGTGTAGCGCTGGAAGAGGTTTCACTCTTTGTAGGACACTGTAGATAGTGAAGGTGGCTTTAGTTTTGGAACAAAGAGGAGGTGAACAGATATAAAGTAGGAGAGCAGGAAGTGCAAAAGCTTCACAGAAGATGAGGGAAAAAAGCTGGAGGCGGTGTTCTGCCTTTCCCTTCACTATTTCTTATAGTCTTCAGTCATTATTCTCCTTTGTCCCAGAAATTTAAGCTCTGTGCAAAAATGTAAAAATAATGAGTTTATTTAAGAAAGAAAGTGATCATTTTAAAAGATTTTCACATTTTTATTTTGAGTTTTTTTTTTTGTTGTTGTTTTGAAAAAGAAAGGAATGACTTTTGTAGTATTGTGTTATTGATGTAACTGATTAGCTTTGTCATTTAACTGCTATTTCATTGATGGAACAAAATTAAAACTGCTTTATGGAATGGAAATAACCGGTTACAGTTGATTTAGGATGATTGGTTTTAAAGTGGTAAAGAGGAATATGCCTTTCATTACTCTTCAACTGTCAACATTGTTGTTGCAATAAACAAGTTCACAAATTCTTACAATAAAAGGTGTCCCATTTTACAAATGTAACCTGGAAGTAAAACAAACAGTTATCAGTGGCACATTCAGTGATATAAAGTTAGTTTAAAATGTCATTTAAAAAATATATTTTACGTACGTATGTATTTAGACTGTAAATCACTAAATATTTTTTTAATATGGGGGCAAAAAAGAAACTGGAATGCAGGAAGCCTTTAAGAGCCATGAAAATAGATCATTTGAAGTGCATGTGAATATGCTACAGCATCATCTGAGCAGGACTCCAGCAGGACCATAATCCTGCTCCAGAGAGAGAGGTCTGGAGTGGGACACAGCCACGGACGGGACACTGGGAACAGGACACTGAGAACAGGACACAGGCTGCGGTCTTCGAGTTCCTCTGCAAAAACAATCATGAAAAAACAAAAGATTGCTGGATTTCTGTAGATTGTTGAGGTCACATGCCTGGAAGTTAGTCTCTGTTCAAGTCGACCCTTTGACGGAGACAGGAAGGAGGATGATGCCATGTGAGTGAGACTAGTTACCTGCTAAAACAATGCTGAAGGACAACCAGCATAGAAAACCAACATAGAATTTCAAAAGCTGCCTGTCAAAGGTGGTGTTTAAGTTGAATGGATGTAAGTCCAGAGCTGCATGCTTTGTCTTCTCCATTATCACGGCTTTAGCTCTTGGCTTCGGCTTGTTGGACGTTTGGTAGAGCAAAAAAGATCTACTACAGACCTAATACACACACTGGCCTTTCTACACAGCCCTCAGCCCTGACTAACATCACACACTGGCCCTTCTACACAGCCCTCAGCCCTGACTAACATCACACACCTGGTCCCTCTTTCACCATTAATAAACATCACATAAGCAGAATTTGAATTTGCTAGGAATGTCACCACATTTACAAATGCAGCCTCATAACACGTTCACTTACTGTTGCAGCTGTAGAGAATGAGTCCTCTCTTTGAGTCCACTCTTTGAGTCCTCTCTTTGAGTCTGGTTCAGCTCTTTATCATTGCCCTGATTGGGGAACTACAGTGCATTGTACTATGTGTAGGTACTGGCTGCTAGTTCCCTTTCTTCATATCCCATCAATATTTATTATTTGCAAGTATATATAACAATGAAAGTGCTTATCTTTTAACGTGTAATGTGCTTATCTGTAAATATTTGTAAATCACTGTGTATCACTGATATTCATAATACAACAAAACAAAACTCATTGCTCATATCCTTATTTTTTAAATTTTTTATTGCTAATTAATATTTTACTCAATAACCTTCGCACAGATGTAAATACCCAGGTTGGCCAGAGAGGGGTAGCCTACGGCTGGAGCCTTATCAAAAGTTGTGGCGCAGGTGCTTGACTGGACAAGACACTAGTCAAATAGTTGAGCATTGTTTCGACTAAATACCCTCAGCTGACATGTTAAAACACACGAAGGCTGAAGTTAAATAAAGCCTCGATTTAGGCACAATATGATCTACGGAATGACAGATTTACAAATAAATTAATAAATAGTGGTTTAGTGGTTAAACAAAAATATTCAGTAAAAGCATATTATTGTTATTATAAAACGTCGTTATAAAAATGTCGGTATTTAGCCATGTAACAAGCAATCATGGCTTTAGGTTTAATGGGAAAAAGTCATGTGTAAATCACCTGAGCTGCGAGTCTCGGTCACAGAAACTGCCTGCGTTTAGTAATCACACGTACCTCTTGTTTATTTTCCGCAATACCATTTACGTGCGTTTGATAGATTTTGGAACGTCAATGCGGTCTGAAGGGGGCGGTGCCTCGCAGCGGTCAGCCTAGCCCGCTGACTGGAGCACGTGCGCGCCCAGAGAAATAACCATAAGTTGCGCTAAGTTTAAATGGGTGGGGAGGGGGAGAGCCATTTATAGACAGTACAAGTGGTCAGAGTGAGCGAGAGACTATCGTACTTTTCATCGACTGTCACGTGTAGTTGTGTTAGAGGAGCAACGCTGAATCGCTTTTTAGAGCATTTTTAAGAAAAAAAAGGGAATTAAACGCAAATAACATAGATCAGCGCAGACGCTCTAACCTGAAAAAACCCTCTCGTAGGAATAACTGTAACATATTTTATTTTTTTAAATAGCCGTCGTTAAGTGATTGGTAAGTTGCTGTACATATATTATATATAGATATGTAAAGTGTCTGTGTGTGTTTGTGGAAAAACTGTGAAGAGTAATTTATAATATATAGAAAATCAGGGATTAAACTATGCACATGGCATTGGTTTATTTGAGGCTGTAGAACCCTCAGTTATACTAAGTGCACACGATGACCTCTAACCTCTACATATAAGGCATGTTTCTTAGGCTATATTAAGTAGACTACACAATACCTTAACCTGACTTTTTGTTTGCTTCATAAAGCCATCTTGCACTACTCGAACATGCCATTCATACTTACAGTGGTGCAAATGTCAGTGCCTCAAGCATTTGGTGTGTCGTCAGACTAATGTATAAAGAAAATATACTAAATATTTCATAAATTAAAGTAAAATGTAAGATTAAGACTAAACTTGTGGCATTAGACTGCTAAAAATGAAAATGATTATCTCATGGGAAAAAATGATATCAAAAAAGAGCAAACGTGTGTTTAAGAATGTTCACTGGTATTGCCAACCTTCTCTTGAGCTGGCTAGACGGGCTTCATTGCCTCGCTAAGTCTAAAGGTGGGTTAGGTTTTCTTGAGGGATGGTTGAATGTTCCACTAGAAAGTGGTCAAAACTTGTGTAACAGCCAAGGAACACTAGTGATGTTCTGAGTGTAATTTAATGCTTTATTAGCTAAACATATATACATGTATACACATATAGAGAGGGAATGAATATGGCGATTGTGTATATAGACTGTATGGGTTCAAAACCAAGCCCAAAAAGATTAGTTCATACAGGAAAGTGAAGCGTGCACTCGTTGTTATACAGGGTTCCTGACCATACATGCACCGTTGGTGTGAAGGAAGCAGCTGGTTGTGTGTGTGGGTCGTCTGGTGTTAAGTGTCATCACTTACTTTGGGAAGTGGCTTTGACCTGCTGACATGCTGTCCAATCTCCATGTAACTGAGGCTTAAAGCAATATTTAAAAAGAAAGATGTTCAGTTTTATGGTTAATGTATATATCCATATCTGCATAGAAAAAGACTTTTAACAGACCCGCTAAAGTGTTTTAACAGACCTGTTAAAATGTTTCCATCTAATTTCATGAGTTATATATGCATTATATTAGATATAATGAAATTATGTATTTCAGTATTTGTGTGAGCAGTTAATCCGCTTATTTATGGATAAACAGTAAGAAAATTGAATAATGTAGTTGTGTTCATGCTGGAATACTTTACTAGTATGCAAACTGAAAAGTAGCCAGACTGAAGATGTTAAAGTAAGTTATAGTAAAGAGGAATATACATGTTTTATTCATATGCCTATAGATGTATTTTGAAATTCCTCAGAGATCTTGCAGAAACACTGATAACACAGCAACACTCTGTGAATTTGTTTTTATTGCGATTCATTAAAATGGCATTTGTAAAAAGCTTTCACCATGGTACCACATTCTACAACCATTAAAAGAGAAACTAATTTAACCCATCACTTCTAGTGAACACCCACCATTTATTTATTCATTTATTTATTTACTTAATTCGTTTCTTTTTTTTTGTATATTTCTCTATAAACTGTTCCACCTTTTTAAAAATATTGTGCTCCCCCCCACATCTAAATGATTTCCTCTTCTCAATGGTTCCTTGCTTCCTTTATCTTCTCATTTGGGGTTCTGGCCAAATGATACATTGAAGGTAATAAACATTGTCTTTGCTGATTTCCCTGATTGTGGAATTATCAGACTATCAGTCTGTGTTTGTGTTATGAGAAAAGTGTGAGAGATTAAATTAAGAGTTCTGAAAAAGGTCTGAGTCTAGGAGGTCCACTCTGTTTCCTCTCACTTTATAGATCAGAAGGAGCTGCACACTCTCTTTGGTTATGTCATCTCTTAGCTAGTGTTTTCTGATGTAAAGATAAATGTGATGAATGTAAAGTTGTAGTGGAAACAATGTGATGTAGCTTTGGACACATCTGTTAAAAATCTTGATTCTGATTTGCCATTTTACACTCATAAATATTGCTCAGGGACTGAAAAATAAATTACTAGGCAAGTTCCTTTTTACCAGAATGTTTTTGAGCATGTCTAATCTCACTGCATGAATGCTGAAGTATTATTTATAATGCATTACTGCATGTATCAAACTACATTTTACTCTCAGCTTGTCAAACATCTCTGAATTAGTGAATTAATCATTCACTTCAACACTGAAACACATCATTAATATATTTTGAGCCAATATACAGATATTTTACTCATGAAATTGAGTAGAACACTCGCATTTATAGGAAATATCTTCTTTATGTTATCAAGCATTATTATAGTCAATGGAGAGTGCTGGTGTTTACATTGACAGAGGGCTGTTGTTACAGTGACCCTGCAGTGTGAGAGGGTGTCTGTGCTCCTCAGACTGTTTCTGTTATTAGTAGTACAAGGTAACATGTACTCTACAGTTAATTAAACCACAATAACAATAACAATGACCACGTCACCAGTCCCGTTTTATCACACTCTGATATTGTATGCACACACACACACACACGTTTTCCTTTTGGGGACTTCATCTTATGTGTTCTAGATATTATGTATTATGTACCATTATGCATTTTTTTTTTACGTATTCTCAAGTACATAGTGGAGTGGCCAAGAAATAGGTACTTTTGTCTGTATCTCTGCCTGAGAGAATGAGCTAGATCCATATTCTTACTGTACACTTAATTTATTACAACTATAAGTGCACATTTAGAATATATGCCCTATCTGTTACCATGCACAATCTGGGTTAGCCATCTTTTACTCCTTAGTCAGTGGTCAGCTATTCAAGAGCATCAGCCCACTTTCATTACAGTGATACTGTCATGTGTAAAGATTCAACCAGACTGCTCTGTCTGATAGAGTCTGGTAAACCTGCACTAGCTCGACACCCACTGTCAGGTGTAAAGACTCAACCAGACTGCTCTGTCTGATAGAGTCTGGTAAACCTGCACTAGCTCGACACTCACTGTGAGGTGTAAAGACTCAACCAGACTGCTCTGTCTGATAAACCTGCACTAGCTTGTCACCCACTGTCATGATGTTCCCATGCTGGGTTGAGAATAGTCTGCCACCTAAAGAAACTTTGATCAACAGTGTTCCTGTGGTCAGTATCTGTGCACTGATGAACAGGATAAAGGGTGGCTAGTCAACTGTCTATGCTTTATAAATTAAAAATGTATAAATCTATAAATTGATAAACTGAACACTTATAAATGTGTTTTATGGTAATGCAATAATTGTTTTTGTTATTCTTTTTTGTTGTGGTTCCTGCCTTCTTATTGATTATTTCTGTTCTTACTGTTGTGTTGTCTGGTGTCGACAGAGAGGAGCAGGATGTCGTGGCCGGCCCGGGGGGGGGGGGGGGGGGGGGGGGGGGGGGGGGGGGGGGGGGGGGGGGGGGGGGGGGGGGTGG
>JAOYMR010000008.1:1715301-1747637 GCA_025802075.1 Tenebrosternarchus preto
GCCTCTTTTTTCTTTATTTCTGTCCTTACTGTTGTGTTGCTGGTGGTCTACATACCGCCGCAGCATGTGGCCCCCCCCCCCCCCTCCTGGTCCTTCTCAGGGTTTTTTTCTCTTGTCTTTAAGGAGATTTTTCTTGATACTGTCACCACTGATATACAAACAGTGGGTCTTGATCCTGGACATTTGTAATGCAGCCTTATGACAAGGCCCGTTGTAGTGCTATATAATATTATGGGTGATTTTTTTGATATATGAGAATATAAGACAGCTGTACTTTAAAAAAATTGAGAGTATATACCTTTTGAACCATTTCTGTCTCTCGCTCTCTCCCTCAGGCCATGGCTCCATCTCTGTCAGTGGCCTACAGGCGGCGCTGGTGGATGGCTGTGACAGCGGTTATAGAGAACCTGCTCTTCTCTGCTGTGCTGCTGGGCTGGGGATCACTGCTAATCATGCTCAAGAATGAGGGTTTCTATTCTCACCTGTGCACAGGTAACCAGACCTGCCTTAACTGGTGCGGCGAACTTAAAATCTTAAAATCCTATTTGTAAACATGTCAAGTCATGTGCCCAGGTGGGCCTGTGTTGTAAAGTCTGCAGTGTTGTACTGACGCTTATAATGTGCCTATAATACTCTTATAATGGCTGCCATCTACACTATGTATATTTAAGCTCGTTACTTTATATAAAGTCATTATTGGGGACGTTACACCTGACATCCAGCAGATATTGAGTATATTTGGTTAGACCTGCCTCCCTCTTTGACAGAAAACACAACAGAGTCTCATGTTAATAGAAGCTCAGAGGAAAGTGTAGCGTGGCTCAGCTGTGTGGAGCAGGAGGAGATTCTAAATCTCGGCTTTACGATTGGCTCATTCATCATCAGTGGATCCACTTTGCCGCTGGGAATCCTGATGGACAAATATGGACCACGTCCAATCAGGTTGCTAGGAAGGTACAACATTTATTACACTGACAATCTCATTCTTCATAATATTCCTATTAAACATATGGCTATCATACAAACCTTATGGGTCACTTTCACCAATGCCATCCTATCTGGGATCAGCATCTATATGTGGGTATATATACTAATATTAATCTTTATTGCCACACAAGTGTTTGAGACTAACTGGGCCATTTGTACCACCTGATCTGTTCCAGTACCTGTTTTGCTTTCTCCATGGTTTTGATTGCTGTGGCAGCATATGATCCTTCAGGTCAGTGTATATGAATGTGTGTACTGTAAACCGAATATATACCACGGAAGATAATACCCCACTCACATTTTTATATATATATATATATACATGAATGAAAAATGGTGCTTATTTCAATACATGTAAGCAATTATCTAAGGATCTAATCTGTGTTATGCTCATTTATATACAGTATCTAGAGGTCTATATATTTAAGATATTAAAAAGTAGGTTTTGAAAGATTTAAAAAAAAAAACAATAACCAGTTTCCATTTATCTCTCAGTGTTATCTGCCCTCATCTTTATTGCGGTTTCCTTCAATGGCTTTGGGGGAATCTGTTTGACCTTTACTTCACTGACAGTAAGATAAACACACACAAAAAAACACATGCACACACTCACACATGCCTGTACACCCATATGCACAAATACACCAAAAAATCCTGTTCTTGTTCATATATAATACATGATGTGAAAAAGATATAAATTTTTTTTTGTTATTTTTAGTGATAGAATTGTGTGTAAAACTGTGGTGGTTAAGTGGAGTGTAGTCATCACTGAGACCTTTGCTGTGTGTGTGTTTAGTTCAACACCTTGTTGAGGCACATGTTCTGCTTCCAGGCTTATAATTTTGGCACAAAGCTTTTAACCAATCAGAGAGCAGGGCTGTTCTCACGCCCTCATCTCAGCCATGCCCAGCGTTCCTGAGTCCACAAGAACACATGGTCCTCTCTACGCACACATCCCCCCCCCCCCCCCAGTTCGTTTGCTGTGTTTACTAGTCTATCTCAACTTCCCACTTTCTGCGCTTTTTTTGTCTTGTTTTTTCCTTTCTACCAGAATTCTGCATATGGTTCTTCTTTGTTTATTAAAAACACTAAAATGGAGTAGTGTTAACATTTAAAAACAAACAGACCAAAATACAGGACAATGGTGCTAAATGTATGAATCAAATGACATGCTGGGGAACATTGTACATCTGGGATTTTTAAGATAAGTTATAAAAATGAGGGGTGGACAAACTTCTGAGATTCTAAACCCCACTGATCACATCATACTGATCACTGATCACATCATACTGATCACTGATCACATCATACCTCCTGTATCCTGATTTATGACTCTGCAACTCTCACATTCCTTCTTTTTCGAGTCTGTATGCATGTGTGTGTTGCTACATACAGAGAGAGACATGGGATCTCATTGTGAAGGATAGAAACAGACAAGAGAGAAAGAAACAGATGATGGGAGATTTCCAACATGGCGGACAGAGAGGAGAAAGGGGATGAAGAGAAACAGACAGACAGACGGACAGACAGTCACACGTACAGCCGTAGTGAGGGAGACAGAGCTAATATAAACACACGTCCCAAGCTGAAGACTAGAAAGATCAGAGACATATAAGGGGAACAACCAGTTGATGACTGGGTGACCTGTGTGTGAACGCATGCTGGTCCATATTGGGACTTGTCTGGATGTATCAGACAAAAGCTAAATGGAATAAATAATAATTAACACAATACATACATACATACATACATACATACACACAAACATACCTCACTACATATTTCAACACATGCACATTATTGTGTACTGAACAAAGAAACAAACAAGCAAACATCTCCCAGACTGCCCTACTTTGCTGTGTTGTTGATATGACAAGCAAATTAGTTTCATTCTCCTTTCTCTCTTTTACATGTTAAGATTCTGGGTGTTAGATTACATTTCTGTTGACTCTGATGATACACTGTGAAATTCTCAGTCAAGAATAGATCTATTTCACAGTTATGAACTCAAGGGCAGGATTGCCATCCCTTATGTACCCTCAGATAATCTGACAATGGCAAATTTTTTTCAGTGTCAGAATCAGAATCAGAATCAGAATCAGTGTAATGTATATTACAATGTATTTTTTAATCTGATTAGGGGGAGGGAGATAAGGTGACATAATCTTAATGGGAAGATATAGACAACTGTACTCTCAAGTGTTACACTGCTGTAGGCTATTACCATTTCAAGAGGATTTGAGAGCCCCCTACTGGTCACTGATACAGAGTGTATGTCTAAATACAGAGACCATGCATGAACAGATGGCAGCAAGATGACAATTTTCCTCTATAATGTATCCTGTTTACTTTTCATCTCAGCTCGCCAACATGTTTGGAAATGTGCGTTCCACCATTCTTTCGGTCATGATTGGCTCCTATGCTTCCTCTGCAGTTACATTCCCAGGAGTGAAGGTAGGACACAGAGCACTAACTACACAACGTTGGACCCATTAAGGCCTGCACATCACACTCCTTAAATCACTAAGCCTGCACATCATCAGTCCTTTTAAAGCACTAGCCCTACACGTTCACTACCCCTACAGACCATCAATGCAGGGACGTACTGAACAAAAAACTAAACAGAAACAAACAAACAGCTGAACAAACATGATTAATATCTATAAATGCATTTACAGTGAATACAAGTGGATACTGAAGTTTGAAGTTCTAAAAGAAGATAAATAAGCACTCATCTTAATTTCAGGATTGATTCTAAATTCCAAGAAACCAGCTTACTAATGAGAAGGAATGAGAATTTTTTTTAAAATTCCACACAAAATTCCACACCTACAGCACTAGCTGACCAGTTGATTAAGTTTAGAGTGACATAGAATATGTTTTGCAAATATGTTGTGTTCTCTCCTTTAGCTCATCTATGATCTGGGTGTGTCCTTCCACGTGATCTTCTGGGTGTGGGCAGGGTTTGCTTGTCTCGTCTTTCTCAACTGCTTTGTTAATTGGCCAGTGGAGTCTTTCCCTGCCCCGGAAGACATCAACTACACGTCAGTATTATATCCAACAGTTATATCTCAGTAACATCATCAATAAAGCGACACTTTGTAACTGTAATACAAGAATTAAAGAGAAAAACGTAGCGAGACACATGAATCATACAGGATATAGTCTATCCCAGTTATCTGTGGTTCTCTTTCTCTGACAGGAAAAATGTAAAGCTGACTAGTTTAGTGGATGACGGTGTGACAGGGGACCGCCGGTACAGCCATGTGACAAGTGGAGAGCAGGGACTGTCTGAGAAACCGCTCTCTGATAATTACGTTAAGAGCAGTGAAAAACCTTTAGGGGACATGGGTGAGTACCATGCTCACACACATGGAGAAAAGCATACAGTCACAACACTGGATGTTTCTGACAGAGAGACAGTACAGACTGTATGCGTGTGTGTGTGTTTGTGTGTGTCCCCAGATCCACCATCTTTTCGCCGCTCTGTATGTTCGGCCATCTTCTTGTGGAGTTTGATCGTCATGGCGATGACTCAACTTCGTGTTATCTTCTATATGGGAGCCATGAACAAGATGCTGGAGTTCCTAGTAACCCATGGTGACCCCCACCGTGAGTGTTCAATTCAAATGCTTCAGATATGGATTAATATCTGATCAGATATGGATTAATCACAAGCAAGTCAGAAACCTTAAACAAGACACATTACAGGTTATTCTGCATGGATCAGGCATGTCATGAGCTAGCAAAACAACAGGCTTTTATGTGCATACATGTACTCATTTACCCTCTATCTCTGTTCCAGCACCAGAGGAGTTGATGAGAGACGCAGAAGAACAAGGTAAGAAGAATCTCAGGACTTGCTTCTGTTCACCTAAGATGGGAGAGAATGTACTCTGTACTCATGTTTCTGGAGGATCTAACGAGTCCTGTGGATCCTGTATTTCTTCTCGGCTGATGGTCGCTTGTGCGTTTCCACAGTGAGCTTCTACTCATCACTCTTCGGCACTATGCAGTTGCTGTGTCTCATGACCTGCCCTCTAATTGGCTACATCATGGACTGGAGGATGAAAGAGTGTGAGGAGGAGACAGTCGTAGGGGAGGGACAGAAAAGGTGAAAGAAAGAAAGAAAGAGAGAGAGAGAGAGAGAGAGAGAGAGAGAGGCATGGTTGGATGTACAGTGTGGAGTTAATCTTACCTCTTTTAATATACTGTACATTTCATTTGATTACTCAAACTTCAATCTTCATTATTCTTTATTAGGCCCTCCAGCAGAGACAGAAAGATCCAGAAACTCACCAATGCAATCAGAGCCTTCATCTTCACCAACTTTCTGCTGGTCATTTTTGGCATCATCTGCTTAATAGATAACCTGCCTCTACAGGTGATACACCTGCATAACCTGCTGTAGTCACCTGTCATGATTCATTATGTACAAGACATTCAGGTGTAACAAGCCTGATATGTGAAACAGCACATATCACATTTTTATATGATTTTAAATATTCAACAGAACTCAGACAAATATTGCTCCCTCTCTCCGTCTCACTGTTTCAGGTGGTCTCCTTCGTTCTTCATACTGCAGTAAGAGGCTTCATTCACTCTTGCTGTGGGGGACTCTATGCTGCTGTGTGAGAACCAGTCATTATTTCATTGTCTGCCTGCATTTCCAGGATTCCAAAATTTACTGGGTCCAGCAAAATGTCCTTGATTTAATAAGTAACTTGGTCTGTAGATAACAATGGATTCTAAAAGGTCATATTCTGCTTCTCGGTGGACAGGTATCCCACTAACCACTTCGGCACTCTGACGGGCCTGCAGTCTTTAGTGAGTGCTCTTTTTGCACTTCTCCAACAACCTCTCTTCGTCTACATGCTGGGGCCACTCAGTGGAGATCCTTACTGGGTGAGACACGAACATACGCACGCTTACACACATCTGTGTTAGAACTACCCGAAAGTGCATCTCTCTACATACCAAACATTGTCACTTACGAAGTAAATGAAACAATTCATGACTGAATGAGGTTACAACCAGTGATGAAAGTAGTTTTAATTTCTTGCCGGTACTACAATGTTGCTCTATTTACTCTTTTAACCGTTCTTTAAAAAACCGAACTTTTCAATATTTTAGTGGACCTAAGTGTTATGTACAAAAAAATAAATAAATTAGAAACATTTCACTTGTCTTGAAATATTTCACTGCGAGACTCATTACAGTAATAGGTTTTAAGTCTTGTCTGTCGTCGTCTGACAGAAACACCTGAGCAGCACTCAGGTCAGAATAACCACACAATATCATGAAAAAAATACAATTTTTTTATTTATTTAAGATTTTTCAAATTACATATTGTTGGTAGATGTGTTTTCCTTAAACAAACTTATTTTGAATGTGAGTTTTGACCAGCAGAAACCCTTTTCTCTTACCACTACTACGGACCGCCTGTCAATCCGCCTGTCAATTCACCCCTGGCTACAACTGATAAGAGTCTTCTTGTATTTCTCCTAAATTACCAGATCAACTTTGGGCTGCTTCTGTTCTCGCTGACTGGTTTCCTGTTGCCGGGATACCTGTTCTACCACCGCAGACAACTTATTAAAGAGAAGAAATCGAGGGATAAGGCAGCAAATGTCCAATCGGCACAGGTTATGGTTGCCCTTAATCCATCAGCTGTTGGTCCTGTGAAGCCCCAAAGCAATGGGCTTGGTCCAAATGAGGGTTTGAATTAGCAACAAAATGCGATGGTATAGTAAAATGTTATTCAAGATAAAGGCAAAGGATTCTCTGCTCCTTCAAACCAAATCTAGACAAAGGCAAATTCACATGCTTATCCACATCCAACCAAACCTTAAGTAAACAAATCATTCTCTAAGGCTTCCAAAACAACAACACTTCCCTGCCAAAAAAAGTTTGACCATTTTTCAAACAAATCTCTTTTTAATGTTTAGCACCCAGTCCTTTTCAGGGATCTAACAAAGTTAGTTTTTCTTGTGCATGCATCTTTTAGATCAGGCTATAATAATGTATTTAATAACCAAAAATGAACCAATGAATTCACTTTGTACTACCAGACCTTATTTTAATATTATGAGCTACCTCCTCCAATCACCTCTCTATAGATGGTTAAACCATTTCGGCTAATCTGCAGTCTGTTGGTACCGAGTGTGTATTTTTCATTTGTAACTCATCTTAATAAAGCGTTATTTAGTTATTAATGTTAATACTGCAAGAATGTATGTGTCATAGTTTGTTTTACTGTGTTTCACTGTAGCTGTGGTTTGTTTTTTTGTCCTTCTATGACTCAGCATAATTATTCTTCACCAGCACTGTCTGCTTTCGAAATGAAATCATCATATGGGAATTAGTGAATGACTTTTATACTCATGAAACCTTTCATCAAGAACCACTGTACTAATTCTAAGAGCATTGAATTATTGTAAAAGCACAATTTCAGATCATCTTTATTTTCTGTTATTTATGAACACTTTCCATATAGGTGGTAATGAAGTCTATATTGAAACACCATTTGATCTATTACATGGACTTATTCTTCAGTGATGTTAAGAATAAAATACCTTGTTATTTGTCGACATAAAATGTCATTTTGCTCTTGTGTACTAAAACCCCAAAGTACAATTTGTTCACATGTGATTACCACAAGGTTGAGAAAAGACTGGACTTTGAATAATGGGTGGTTATAGAAGAGGCTCGTGAGGGAAATATACATTTGCTAATATTTTTTCTTTGAAAAGCCTCATCTATATCTACTAGTAAAGTGAATCTGTCAGATTTGCTCCTTATTTAATCACTGGAGTTCAAATGCAGTGTTCAGATTATTTTCTGTTATTCATTATGATTTATTTTTGAATCGCTTTACTCATTGATGCCATAGTACTTATTTTTGCTGTGCAATGTCCTTAATGCTTTTTAGATGTTTTAAGATAAATAAAAAAAGTGAAAGTATGAATGAAGACAAAGTACATTTATGAAGTATTTTTATAACTCCAAAAAGATAATAAAGTGTATTTTACATTTCTCACTGATTTAGTATATCATAAATAAAAATGCAGAGGCACTTGAATGGTTATAAACAGATGTAACACACACACATACATATATATTGCTGCCAAGTCTCCTTAGTTGTCTCAGTCATATAAACACATGCACACATACAAGCAAGTAAAAAACACATGACTGCACAGCACATTCTCTCTTGCTTGCGCTCTCTCTCTCTCTCTCTCTCTCTCTCTCACACACACAATCACACACACAGTTTTTCTAATGCTATTTACAATGAATCTTCTCTCCTGCTGGTGCGCTCCTATCTGAGGCTGCTGTTACTGGCTTGAGAGCCGGTCGTTCCTGGGTGATCAGGGCTATGGCGGCTCTGAGGACAAAACAGATTCCATGAACACTGCTTGAGAAATAATGACACCTTACAATATGTATGTGCGTGTGCATTTATAGTAATATGTTAGCATATATTTTTGAGATTAAAGGCAATTTATAAACCTTCTTTTTTTTCTTATCCTTCTTCTTTTTCTTTCTATCAGGATCATCATCCTTTTTCTTCTTCTTCTTCCTGTGGTCAGAGTCTGAGGGAGTTTCTGTAGGAAAGACCATCAAAAACACAGGATAAGACATTTTGAAGCATTTGCACTAACCGTGACATTGTAGATTAGCATGGTATTAGGTGCATGTGAGAGAAACAGCGGCTGTGTCCGTGTGTGTTAATCGTTACCTGGTGGTAAGAGGAAAACAGAGTGAGGGATGGATAGTGAGTGAGTGAGTGAGTTCCTTGTTACCTGGTGGTAAGGGATCCTGGGGTCGATGATGTCTGTGCTTATGTTTGCTCTTTTTCTTTGGTGGCTGAATGTGCATCAGTCTGTACTGCTCTGGAAGCTTGAAATGTCACAGAAAGAGAGACATTAAAATAAACAAAATAACTATTATAACAAATTAATGAATGAAGTAAAAATGTCATTTTGAAGCCTTTCTTTTTGGCATTAGAGACGATTTGATTTGCCTTTTTGAATTATTGCATCTATGAGTGAACCTTCTCTGCAAGGTGAGCTCAAGTGCATGACATCACTCATATACACAAACCCAAGAACATGACTGAAGGAAAAATGATTCACAAGCATACATGTGCCGTGGTGTGTGTGTGTGTGTGTGTGTGTGTGTGTGTGTGTGTGTGTGTGTGTGTGCTGCTGCTGTTGTTTTGGTTTTTTTTAGATCTACACTGAGGCTTTTTATTTTCAGCATCTACCTTAAGAACTGAAATGAAAGGGGGGGGGGAAAGCAAAACAAGCATTGTTTTTTTTAATCATAGCAGTTCTGTGTAGACAATCACAATAATGAGCACAGGAATTCATTTATGGTACAGAACAGTCAATATCTTGAAACATTCAACATGACTGAACTTTAATCTGTTAATTTTGTCTCCATTATATATTTTAGAGAAGACTAACATTCATATTTGAAATGCATGAACCCATGCAACTGTTCTGAATATTTCCATCATTGCAGTAGCTGGCAGCATTTCCATGGAACAAGAAGGGAAAACTAGTCACAATAGTCCTTAGGAACCAAATTCTCCCACTTAAAATATGCAAGTGAAAAGATCGATAGTGAAAAGATCACCCTTAAAACTAACCCTAAAGCAGAATCACTTTACTTTTAAGTAGATAATCAAGTTGATAAACCTGTTCTGTTCTTTATTGTGACTTTTATTTATTAATTAAAGTTCTCTTTGTATTTCCGTTTGTACAACACCAATTTCTGTGATTTGGTTATTCAGCTATTTGATTTTTTTAAAAGACATACAAGTACATTGTTATTATTATTATTATTATTATTATTATTGTTGTTGTTGTTGTTGTTAGTGATCTTTTTATCACTGAAAAATATGGTACTAGAAAATATCTAAAAATATCTAAACTTCTGAAGGGGCACTATCTAAATAATGCGTGCATCCAAACATTCTTCAGACCACATGTGTACTGGGCTCCAACTGAACGCATCAGGTTGTGGAGCAAACAAAAAGATAGCTTTGTATTCAAAGACTTTGTATTCTAGAGAGCATCTGGAAATGCAGCTGAACAGAGCAGTAGGTAAACAAACAGGGAGTAGGTAGACAAGATCAAATTTTAGTTTTTTTTTGTTTTTTTTTTAAACCTTTGGTAACAGTTATAAAGCTACACAGTCATACTTACAGGGCCTGTGTGTAGTCTGAACCCAGTGAGCATAACTCCGGTGAGAGGACTGAAAGAGTTGTTACACACTGGTGGTTTCTCGATGAGGGATCGCAGAGAGCTTCCATCCTGCACACCTGGATTGTCTATCATACCTTGAACAAAGCAGAATTCAACTTTTGATTCAAAAGAAACAAACCAAGTTCATCCTTTCAGTAAATATAACAAGGATACGGAGATATTTCCATTACCACTTGTTTCAGATTCATCTTCATGGACATTCACGCAGAATACTTACCAGGAAGCTCTGGAAGAAAGTTGCTGAGTTTCTCCTTTACTTTCTTGCCACAGAACTTATTGAACGCGTGTTCCAGATTGTAGTGCGTGATGAGATTAGTGTTGCCAGTCAGCTCGTTCTCCACTTAAGAAAACAAAATAAATAAGGATTGATTAACAAAAGGCTACTTACTAATCACTTCTTCTATGATAAAACCTTGCTATTACTCTATAATCTGCAGTTTTACTGTGAATACTTTTGTAGTTTTAAATGCCTGCTGTAGGTAGTCAACAATAATGATAGCTCATTATTAATAATATATACATATATTATTATAGCGAATTATAATGTGTATTATAATCTTAAAGTTAATAAGGCAACAATAAAAGACGAGAGACTCACTTGGCAGTTCCCGCAGTAAGTAAAACGGTTCATTCATGGCAGTTGGTTTTCTGAGTGGAGGCCCGTCGTCCACAAACTGGTGAGGAATCGATACCGACATGTGGACTGTATTTTGGGGTACCGGTGGTGGAAGGGGTTTCCCTGGTCCATACCCCATTCCGGAAGGTCCCGAAGGTCCCTGGGTTTCGGTCTGACTGTAGAGCGAAGAGAATATTTCTGTCATGGTAAAGAAAGGCTTTCAAATACGGAATATCTAATCGGCGTGTTACTGTAAGTTTGTTGACGCTCTTCCTAATGAGAGTGACTTCCGGTACTTGGTGTAGTCCGTGTAGTTCAGCATTTACCGTAATGTGCCTAATATGAAAAAGATAACGAAGTCTCATTTTAAAAGCACTTATATTGGTTTGTAATTCCAAATATCGTAAATGTAGACATATTATATGACATAAGACAGTGTTATATGAGCCATGCTCATACATAATTAGCTTGTTGTTAATTTGAAACATAAAACTCCGCAATGCTGTTGCGATCTCTTTCATGTTACGATGGCAAATCACTAGAATTTCGAAGATATAACTTCCTGTTTTCCTCTCCTTTATGATAGAACGCTAGCCAATAAACAATTTCGTTTCATACAACTAACCAATTGGTGTGCGCACGAAGAGGAGGCGGGCCCAATTTTCCTTCGTCCGCAGTGACCTCTGTCCCTTTAACTGTGGAAGGATTTTCGCCGACTGGAAACACACGCAGAGAACAGTGTTGCAGCGGCCGCTTTCATCTGCGGTTCATCATTCTCCTTCTAGCTGTTTTCTGAAAATATGGCCCTGCTGACGCCTCTCTTCGCTTTTTTATATCACTTACCGCAAGTATATAAATGGTTGTTGAAACCATACTATATAGCATCCTTGTTTATGTCGGTGGCTTTTTTGATTGTTCGCAAGACCCCTGGAATCTGTGAACATCTTTCGACCCAACGCGAGGATGGGAATCCCTGCGACTTCGACTGGGTTAGTGTCATTTCTAGAAAAGAACCAATACACAATTTGAATATATATAATATGATAAAATTGTCAGAGAATTGCTTACACGCGTTACTTTAGCTGAAATTCTGCAGTGAGGTTGAATAGAACTGGTCGACTCTGTAACGTGAGCTAGATAGCTAGCTAGCTATTTATTTAGAGAATGGAGACTAGTATAGATCTAGGCAGAAAAAAAGAATGTCGACCGACATCTCAGGTGTCACTTAAGCACGAATGACACTTGACCCTTTCATGTCTTTGGGTGACTCTCCCACCAAAAAAAAAAATACGACCAGGCACGTGCAGGTACAGGTGTAATGCAGACCTGCTCGCGAGCTAGCTAAACTAGCTAAACTAGCTAGCTGGCTGCAGCACTACATCAACCAACTTTGCAGTGCAAGATGCTTGTTTAACGTAGTTGTCTCAAAAAGCTACATATTGTATTTCTTTTACAGAGAGAGGTGGAGATACTGATGTTTCTGAGTGCCATAGTCATGATGAAGAACAGAAGAGCGAGTAAGTGTCATTTGCCACCACAAGCAAAACTGTAGGTCAAAGCAGTTTATACATAAACACGTCAACCAATCGGATTAAATTGAAAACAAATTAATCTTCGTAATAAACAAGTCTACACAACATCCGCTGCAGTTGGTGGCAGTCGTTATATCAGGTGGATACTACTTTGAACGGGTGGGCTCAAACAAAAGCTTTGTTTACTGTATGCAATCTGGTTCGTTGGGGGAGAGTAATTTAAGGTGCCCTGGGCTTGTTGGGCTGGTTATTGTGTTTACTGTTTCTTACTGTCGTCTTTTATTCACCCCCTTATCTTTTTTTGGTAAACCTTTCTCTCATTCACACAGTAACGGTTGAACAGCACGTGGGGAACATCATCCTGTTCTCTAAAGTGGCCAATGTGATTCTGTTCTTCAGACTGGATATCCGCATGGGGTTACTCTACCTGACCTTGTGCATTGGTCAGTATGGACACATATGCAACAATTGAAAAAGTAATTGGACATTTTTTTGTTGCTGTTGTTTTGGCTCTGTACCCCACCACACTGATTTCGTTAATGTCTGTGGGTCGTAATCGGTCACAGATTATAAAAGATTTGCAACGAATAGTCAAAACAGTTGATCTTCCATAATACCACTGGTCACCTGAAATGGAGCTGACATTTTCCTACCTTTTTCTGCTGTTTCATTTCATATCCACTTTGCTAGAGTACAGAGACAAAACAACAGAACTGTTACTGTCCAAGTAGTTAGACTGCACTGTATAAACATGAATAAAACCACATGCTCCCACCAAACTAGATGATTTTGATGAAATCTTGAATATTAAATAAGCTTTGAAAGCTATTGTCAGATAATAACTTTTAACCAAGCATAGCCAGCCTATTACATATTTATTACTTATTTCTTATAGTTAAACTCATCATCAAATCTTGGCTTACCGTCTTCACCATTTCTGATGGCTGTGTGGAAACAGCAAGCATCTCATTCAAAATATAATTTGTAGCTGTGTGTTATAATGTGTTACAAAAAAATGTTACATGACTGTAAAATCTCAGTAACAGAGTTACTGAAAATAGCGAATGTTCCTTAATGTCCTAACTGTTCTTTTGTCTTACAGTGTTTCTTATGACCTGCAAGCCTCCCATCTATATGGGCCCAGAGTACATCAAGTACTTCAGTGATAAAACTATAGATGTGAGACTGAATTCCCAAACTCACATATGTGTTATTCATTGAGTAGATGGAATGCTGTCAGAGTTTAAACTCTAGCCTTTGAGACTGCCCTTAACCAATATGTATATATAGAAAACATCTCTTGCACATTGGTCTTCAGGAGGAGTTGGAGAGAGATGGTCGTGTCACATGGATCATAGAGTTCTTTGCTAACTGGTCTCCAGAGTGCCAGTCATTTGCCTCTGTCTATGCTGATCTGTCCTTAAAGTAAGAACCAATCACTTATCCAAGAAACGCGTTATGGTGCTCTAGTTTTATACCAGAATATTACAGACATATTTCTTTCCCCCCAAAACTGGCTAGTTATTCTATTTTAAATATTGTTCTCTTACTACTAGATACAACTGTGCTGGACTGAAATTTGGGAAAGTGGATATTGGGCGCTATAGTGAAGTATCCAAGAAGTAAGCAACTAAAGGCATTTTTCTTGAGACTATAGTGATTCCATTTCTTATCAGGGCTCTAAAATGGCCATCTTCTCTTCTTAGGTACAAGGTTAGCACATCTCCTCTCTCCAAGCAGCTACCCTCTCTGGTGCTTTTTCAGGGGGGTAAGGAAGTCATGAGGCGCCCCCAAGTGGACAAGAAAGGAAGAGCAGTGTCTTGGAGCTTCACTGAGGTGAGGTGCAAACATGCAGTTAACAATTACCATCAGAAATATATAGCAGTTCTGTCAGATGCAAGTATGGATTCTTTGGTTCATCATATAGATATTGTGATAATAATGTGTAGTTGTATTATATTCTTTTCTTAGTTTTGAGTGTTATAAAAATGTTTGGTACAGTGAATAAAGAAAATGTTTGTGATGACATTGTGGTATTAGCAGTCTAATTACTTTGGATTGTACTTTGGACCAAACTGACACATGCAAGCCTAACACTTATCAATTTTCAGGAGAACATCATCAGAGAGTTTAACTTAAACGAGTTGTATCAAAAATCAAAGAAACTCAGTAAGAGCAAAGGGGAGAGGAGCGAAAAACCCAGTGAATCACAGTTCCCCCCTGTGCCTGAGGAGGAGGAGCCTGACACCGACACCCCAGAGAGCAAGAAGGACAAATAGGATGGTGAGGATGGTGAGGAGCACTGTGACATCACTGTGGAACTTGATTTTATGCAACTACTCAGAATGATGTGCAGTGCAGAAAGTTGTGTGGGAATCAACTATGGTGATTTTGTTCCTTCAGTAACAACATAATTACAAAGTCAGTTAAAAAAATTGGAATGCATTGTTAAATGCAGTATATAAAAACCTCCAGTCTTTCACAACCATTGCTCAGAGGTTAAATGAGTTCAGATTGTGCTGACTCTAGCTGTGGACAGTGTGTATTTGAACCAAATAGCTTATGCTACCTCTCGACATGGTTAGTGATGTAACATTTAATTTATAGATAGGTTATAGGTTATATTTTGTAGCTGTTTGCTAATGGAGGGGAGGGGCTTTTTAACGTATGTTCCTGCCTAATGTTCCTCATTCATTTCTTTTCTAGATCATTCCGATTTTTCTTGTTAATCTTTTAATTCAGTAATGATTGTCATGACTCTTTATACCACTAGTAGTAAGTGAAATTATGCTCTCAAAAACCGATGGGCTGTGTGCAACTACCATTCACAATGGTATATAAATCTCTAAATAAAGAGGCAAATTGGCAAAATTTGAAGCGCTTCTCAAATGTATGTTATTATTGCTGGTGCAACAGGTATCAAGAATATTTTTTTATAAGACCAAAACCTGAAGGCACACAGCCATCGTATTTCTGAGGTCTTGATTCTCTTACTAGTCTACAGTGCAACCTCTGCTGTAATAGAGTAATTTGGCTTTGTATTCACATCCCTAAGGTTACCAAGTTACCAAATCTTTGGGCTGCATCTGGGCTTTTGATTTTTTTTTTCTCCCATTGCATTTGAATGTTGACACTACCAAGCAAAGCCAGCCAGCACTGCTGTTATCTGCTTTCCTGTGGGTCTCTTGGAAATTCCATTTTGCTGTGGAACCCTGCTGTGTTCTTAAGACCCCATGTTTGCTTGGAGCCTTATTTCTGGTTACGTTGCTCACGGACAGACTTGTGCTCTGCATGTGCTAATGGCTCTTGGTTTATTCTAAACCAGTTCCCATATGGTCTTTAATGAAGATGTGACTGAGATTGTGTGCAGAGGTTTTGGATTAACATAATTCCAATAAAATGCAAACCCTGAATGTGGCAGCTTTGTTTTGTGTAACTATAGGATACTATTCATGAACCATCAAGTACTGTGGTATTAAATGTTTTGACTAAAACATTACTTCCATATGGTTTCGCTTTTGGACATTAACGGGTTTGGAAAACAAGACTTGTGCCACATTAAGGATGAATGGTAGTTCTCAGCAGGAGAGTACACCTTGTTTGATTCCCAGCACAGGGTAAGATTTTTCAGTAGATTTTGGAAAAAAGCTGTGGAAAAATAAATCAATATCAAAAACATGCTCAAAGTTCCAAGACTTTGGGCAAAAGCAAGAAGAGCAATGGGAGATGTTGGAAAAGACCATATCTATTGATGCAGTTTGTTACTCTAGAAATACTGCTGGAGAAGCCACTTTTACAAAGTTTTATAAAAACTATTTTTAGGTTTACTTTTACTGTATAATCTTACAAGTGTTACCTTTCATGGGTATAAAAAAATGACATCATTCAATACATTCTAAAGAAGAACTCTGAAAACTTTAAAAATGTCTGTGAAATGAAACCTTTTTAATGTCTTATAAAACAAAAGTACTACCAAAGGCAGTAAGAATTAATTTAGGAAAATCATAAAAAGAACTAAAAATGTAAAAAAAGGAACTGAAAAAGGAAAAAAAACACCCCCCCCCCCCAATTTATCACATTACACTTACTTGCCTTAAGGGTTTCACAGCTGAATGGAAATTAACAATCACGTTTGATTTTAGCAGAACATTTCCAGTTTGCTTCCTTAATTCATATTTGCTGTAAGGAGTCCATTGTTACATAAACAAATCTTTTGGGCCACAACACCCCCCCCCCCCACAAAAAAAAACAACCAAACATAAAAAACAGAAATGTGTGCATCTTAACAATGGGGCGACTATGAAAGTGATGTTGAAAATGTTGCCATACTAATTAAAGTATCAAGCAAGTCTAATACTCAAATGATTTATAAAGAATTTATTACCAAGACTCAATCACACATACACACACACACCTATATTCACCCACACTGAGCTATACAGTACGCTTTTGCCCTTACATAGACTACCTTTTTCCGGCCCCAAATATTTCCTGCTTTCTTTCCAAGAGGGAATTCACTAGATGTTATGTTTGTTGTCAAAACACCTTTTGATCAAATGCATCACTAACACACAGGACCTGCAAAATATTCTCAATATCATCTTTTCAAAAGAAAAAAAAGGTGCTTTTTTAAATAATCCATAACTACAGCACTTACTCAAGAGTATATTGGATTTGGTTTCCCCACCTCTCTGGCCAGTCAGCTTTGAATCCTAGTCAGCTGCTAGGCAACAATGCTAGTGTTTTTTCAACTGATAACCAAAAATGTCATCTTTCAGAGGCAGACAACTCTGAAGTACATCCCGTAAAATCGGCTAACCTGCGTGTCCGATGTGTTTATCTGCTACATCTCATTGAATGCATTATATAGATTTAACATGGCTAATTTTGAGGCTCGTTTTCCCTGGAGACACAAGGCTGTAGAAATCAAACAAAATTAGGCAAACCTCTCCCCCTCCCCCCAATCAGATTGGTTAAAAATCCTAAAGAATACATAAATCTCATTAGCTTTAATAGAAAACAAAGGATGCGTTCGAGTAATTCACGTCTCTATGGATGATTCACTGATCTTCAAATCAAGTGCTCAACATACATGATATGTAAATCACAGGGTCTGCATAAAATCTGCAGTACTCTTCACCCCAAATTCTAGATCTTATCAATAGCCATTTATAAATTCATATAAAACATTTAAAAATTAAATAAAATAAAAACACATATCATTGAATTCCAAGGCCATTGCTCTAAAATACTCTCTCAAAAGGCTCTTATTAAACAGTGATTTAGGCCATTTCATTTCCAAGCTCCTTACTTGCTTTTCCAGTACTGATTGGTCAATAGACAGATGGTTAAAAGCCAATCACAGTGGTCCAAAATGGCAACTGCATGCCAGGAAGGCGCTAATTTAAATCCATCCTCTTGGAGAAAACATCGGGGGGGGTGGCACAAAACCTGAAACCATACTGTCTATACAGAACATACATTTCTTTCCATTTACACACTAATCATACAGCATTTTTTTTTCTTGAACAGACTTTTTTTTTTTTTTTAAGGCAGTCTAATTTGCCACTCCCATAAAGTGTCTCACATCCTCGATAGCGCCAAGTCTGGAAGTCCAGTCTCATGATGTAAAGAGATTGTATGACAAGGCTACATGCCATAGTTAAACAACAGAGCTCTTCCTCCTCCTCCTCCTCCTCCTGAGGGTGTTATTTGACTTTCAACCTGCTGGTCAGATTTATTACACTTTATCTGCAAAAATACAGCAGAGATTTGAGTCCTTCACTCCATCCTTGTGTATGCACCAGCAAACGTCTCGCCTGGATACATCTCTCTTCCAAATAGCGAAGCTCTAGTCTGAGAAAGGAAGTAGGTCTACAGCTTAACTATCGACACCAGACTGGTTGAAGTAGATGCCCATCACTCAGACGGATATCTCATAAGTGGTCCCTCCTACACCCGTCACTTTCTTCACCCCACCTCCAGTCTTGTGGGTGGAGCTCTGAGGAGAAGCAACACTAGCATAGGCATGTCCTGGGCGGGCTGAGACGCTGATTGGATGAGAAGGGATAGAAGGAGACTGAGGAAGAGACGTCCTGGGCTGCCCGTTCGTCCGACTATAAGATTTCATCTGAATCTCGTTCCTGTATAAGAGAGAAGGAAGAAAGAAAGAGAGGGAGAAAGAGGGAGTGAGAGAAGGAGTGAGAGACATTGTGCAAGAGTGTGAGAAAGTGAAATTTTTACCAGTGAACATAAACTGTGCGACAATTTCATTGTAACTCAAGATGTCATTTTCCAGGTCACAAAGGACATGATTCTGATGTGTTCCATGCTGCACAAGTGAACCTGTCCTTCACACCAACATGTGTGCAGGTATAGTGGCATCACTGCAAGTGCAATGAATCTCTGACCAAGCTTCAGCTGTGGCCCGGGAGTCTAGACAGAACCTGACAGTGGCTTACCGAGCATTTAAATGATGCAATACGAGCTCGAGAGGAAATATAGAGGTGGGAAAGACCAGAAAGGCCCAGAAAAAGAGAGAGATGCACTCACGGGAGTCTGGGAGGAGGAGGAGGAGGAGGAGGAAGGAGGCAGCAGGCTGCGCAGAGCGTCGAAAGTCTGAGGGGGTGTTACTCACTTGGGCGCCTGTATGCCCCCTCCCCCGACCGAGGCGGAGGCCTTGCGGACCAGGCGATACTGCATCTCAGCGGCTGCGGCGCTGGAGTAGGACAGAGACTTCCCTAAGGGCGGGGGGTGGCCAGAACGTGGTGGATGAGTGGAGGGAGGCAGTGAAGCATCAGTGGAGCGGGTGCGGTACGGAAATGAGGGCTGGGATACTCCCGGGTCGGAGAGGAGTGGGGGGCGAGAGAAGCGTGTAGGTCGGTGGTGGTGATGGTGGTGGTGGTGGTGATGGTGATGGGGGTGAGGCTGTGCATCGTGGAGCAATCGCTCACGCTCTCGCTCAGGTGGCGGGGGAGGGGAGGAGGCGGAGCCACGCAAGTAGACGGCACGGTGTGGCGAAGCAAGCAGGGCGGAGCTAGAGGAAGAGGTCTGGTGAAGCTCTGCCTCCCGTTGGTGAGCAATTTGCGCAGAAAGGAAGGGAGAGCTGTATCCAAGTACTGGTGTGCGCGGTTGCCTAGGAGACAACTCTGGCGGTGCAGACTCAAAATCCGGGCTTTCAGAAGGTGTCAGCAGGCTGTCGTATGACAAACTGCCGTTACGAGGGGCTGGAGGTGGCGTCTGATTGGCTAGACTCTTGTAGCTGGTGGAGGTGGTGGCTTCAGAGGGAGGCACATTGTGGACAGAGCGAACACTGGAATGGGAGGCACCTCCAGAAAGCACAGTGGGATCTGAGAAGGAGGGGTAAGAGCGCCCTCCGAGTGAATAACCGGGAATTCCAGAGCTCAGAGGTGCCGCATGGTTTCCGACAGGTCGCTCTGCACCCCCGTACTCTCCTCCTCCACCCTCACGGCCGTCCAGACTGGGCTCAGAGCGGTAGCCCGGCTGCTGACTGGACTGGAGGAGAGAGGAGGAGGACTCCTTCAGACTGTCCCCACGACTCATCTGGAAAAAGGTCGGGGGGGAGGGGGGAAGAGAGAGAGAAAGAAAGAGAGCGAGGGCATGAACATGGGAAAGAAGCAGAGAAAGACCGCGATATCAAAACCAGAAACATTTAAAAGTATGAAAGTGTAAAGGAGAAGGCTTGAGGAAGCATCATCACTAGCAAAGGTAGTCATGGCTTGGGTGTTTGTTTATTTATTTTATTGTGTAAATCTTCTTACTACAAACAAATACTTAGAATCATGGGCAGCATTTGTGCTCCTTCCCTTTTACATTTGTAATACCACTAAAGAAATGCATTTATGGCACGTACATTGAATCACTGTGATCTTAACATCACTGTGGAACAACATCTCTCCAGCCTTTGTGCATTTACGTTACCAAAACACTGATGCTGCTGGTAGAACATGGGAGATGTTTGCTTATCCACATTTTATGGCACTGATGACCACAACCTTTGTGACTTTTCAGAAACTGCTGCTTAGTTTGGGCACGCTGAGAGAAAGTGACAGTATGGAGGAATTTAAGGTGCAGCCAGCCAGGTTATGTGCCGTTACACAGCAGGTATATGAAGCAAAAGGTTCTGCAGCTAGAACGAGCAGATGCGGGCATAAGACAGCAGGCATGAGGAGGCAGCACTTTGGCACTTATGAATCATTTGTCATTTAGGAAAGCACACAGTGTCTTTGTCCTTACTTTTAATAAATGCCTTAGGAAGACTAGCTCTGCTCAGAACCTTATCACTGCCATTGCTTTTCATTCGGAAAGTCTAGTCAAGAAACAATGTCTCTTTCCACTACTCCTGCATTTAAGAAATCTAATTAATCTATTAACTAAATTTGAGTCTCAAATCCCACCCATGTCTAGTGATCGCTAGGGTGTCAGTACAGGAGCACTGAAGAGGATCACAGCAACAGTAACAAGGTTTCTACTTTACATGGACATTTTGAACATGAACAGCAGGGGCAGCAGTGCTCTCTGGCCTCGAAGAACTTTATAGGGATGTTATAATGATGGAAAAACTGGGGGACCCATGCTGTGTTTTTGGTTTGTTGGTTGTTTTTTTTGTTTTGTTTGTTTGGGAGGCCCTTGACATGACTGTTCTTTGTAACAAGGTCAAGATTACAGCCTTGAAAAGTCTAGTTATCCAAGATAGACAGAGGATAGCCATTTGAGAAGCATGTCACAAAATGTCCGTCACATGGTAAGAAATAGAAAGCTACCATTACCAGTGCAGCTACATTCACATCATACATGTCCTCAAAAACCTCTACACCACCATATCTACACAGTAAGAACAATGCCATTGAGAAAAGGAAGGGGAGAGAAATCCCAATTTTACCTTCTTTGCTAAAGAAATTACTCCAAATTACAATTGTCATTTCCATATGTACTGATTAAGCCAGATTTGTTTTATGCTTCTAATGTAGGCGACCATAATCCAGCATGCTTGTGCTTCTGCACACTCGTACACACACACACACACACACACACACACATCTCCTCCCCCCAGGTCAGGGCACAGTACCGCTAAAACAAAGCCTGCCACTCTCTGATAAGAGAACAGATGGTGGAGTGTGTGTGTATATGTGCTTTGTGTGAGAGTGCTGAAAATAACAGATAATCACTTGTTAACATTATTAAAGATAAATAAAACAATCTCTGCATAGTCTCTAATATCACTTAATTTGAAGGAGATTATTTGCAAAAGCTTTTCTTGCAATCAGCTGCTGATTAATGGCATTACTCTCAGTCCATTACACTAATGAATAGTGGTGCTACAGGACAGGAAATCTAAACACCAAATATGAGGGTAAATTTCCATCACGAGAACTCGAAACAAATATGCCTGCAGTATATATCAAACAGCATGGAATTCCTACTTTTGGTGCTACAGTAAGAGAAATACTACTAACAAATAGATCAGCGCGCACACACACACAAACAAAGAATGAGTACAGGGTCAACTTACTTATACTGTTCAACTGAAAGCCACTGGGTCAATCAAAACAGAAATTAACATATGAAATGAAGTAAAAGATTAAAATTGAAAGAGAAGGTTAAAAAAGAAGCATAAAGAAAATACAGGCATGAAGTGAAGAATGAATGAGGTCAAACGTGTGTGTGTGTGTGAGTGAGAAACACCTGAGCCGGGCTGCTGAAAACCTTGCGAATTCACAGACAGACAGACAGACAGACACACACACACACATTACCTGGTTGGCATAGGCGTGTGTCAGTGCAGTGTGGTTCTTCCCCGGGCTGCTGTATGTAGGCCGGTACTTGAACATGGTAGGAGTAGGTGGAGCTTTATTTAATAGGCTGCTCTCTGAAGAAAACACAACGCGTCATGTTAGGAAAAAGGCCAAACAAGAATGGAGAGAGCTTGATTCAATACCATGAATGAGGAAATAAAAATTAGAAACTAAATCTTAAAAAGCATCTGCACACTCAACCCTGTGCATAAATCTTTCTAACTAGCAAGAATTCGATCAAAGACCTTCTTCAAGGCTTGAACAGGCAGCAGAGAGACATTCCAACAAAGCATCTCCAATACATATAGAAACATGTCCATATTTAACATGTCCAAGATATAGATCCAATAAAGTTCTCTCGGACATAAATTTCTATAAATTTTTCTATGTTAAACAATCTTCTCTATGCCCTGGAACCTAAGGGAAGAAAAAAAGATATGACTAATTTAAAAATAACTATAGTATAGTATAGATAATTCATATCTTTACATTTAATGGAGGTTTATGGTTAATAATATGTTGTTTAAGGGGATGGGTAGTTTTCAAAACAATCATTTCAACAGATCTCTTTAATGAACATTTCTTTCTGGTTCCAGGGTGTCTGAAGTCACTAATTAACTCTCCAAGTATTATGACACTGGGCACAAATGCCACAATGTTAATTTTGTCTGTTTAGCATGAGCCATAAGTCTTTTTACAGGGAGGAAATATGTTGCCGCTAACCAAAACAAGATATGGTTCTGTAACATCCACTGTGAAATGATTAGTGGCCCTGTAGGGCGTGTACCTTCGGAGTGTCCACTGGATCCTCTGGACAGGCCTGGGTATCTGAGCTCTGGTTTAGGTGGAGGAGGAGGCTCAGCATCTGCAGACTGACTCTCCATCATCTCCAAACTACTCTTTGACTGAGAGTGAATGAACGAGAGAGAGAGAGAGAGAGAGAGAGAGAGAGAATCAATGAGCACCAGGTCACTACCCTGTACACCTAGAACTACACCAAACACTGGGACAGACTGGCAGAAAGACAGAGAAAGGAAGTTTACATCGCAAAAATCACAGAGCACAAATCCCTCTTACAAAGGGTTAAAATCGCTGATCTTAAGGACTTCAATTAGGTGATGATATCGGTATTTACTGTTACAAAAGCAAGCAAAGCTTCAACACCTTATGAGATGTGCCATTTTTAGTTTTTTGCCCTTTTATTTTCCAGTGACAATGCATATTATTAGAGTGTAAAATAAATATTCATGAATGTGTAACATCCTTGGTCAAAATGTTCCCAGATGGACTGTCTTCTGTAATGTTACTCTCTATGTCTTCTGTAATGTTACTCTCTATTTGGGCAGCTTAATTAAAAAGTAATAAACAAATACATCAAATGAAAAAGGTTAATTTGCTAACTTTCATATGTAGAACAGGATCATAATGTATGATGTAGGTAACTAGTTAAAAAATATCAATTGGTCATAGGTTTTACTACATGAGAACCATAAACTGGTTAAACTGGTTTTCAATGTGTTTCTCTGCACCATTCAGTGAGTACATGACTGAGCAGTAGATTACAAGAGAAACTGTATCTAAATAATATTCAGATATTATAGGTCACATAATAATTGCTGCAGCCCTACAGAATTTAAGCCAAACTTAAATTACTACATTAAAATTGGAGTATTTTTCATATATATAAAAAGAAAACTGCACTATAAACATAGAAAGACCTACAGCAAAAGCATGTAATCTCTGGGAAATGGAAGGGGGGAAAAAAAAAACCAAACAAACAAAGCAATAAGATGTCAGAATAGTAGCAACTGTTAAAGATGCTAGATGGGGAAACCATACAGAACACAGGTGATTTGTAAAGATGGCCTACCCGGTGCAGGTCTCCTTGGATACCGTTGTCGAGCACCTTGGCTGCCAGCTGCGTCTCGGAGAGCTGCGGCCGGAGGAATGGAGGCTGCACCGATACCGTCTGACACTTCCTTTTTCTGCCCAGGTATCTGAGGAGGGCGAAGAGCAAGGAGGAGCCCGTGCTTGTGGTTTAGATTTTTAGTAAAATTTAGCCCGTTTCATTATGGTAAGGCTGGGAATATATTATCTACAATGTTATATTTCAGAGTGCAATTACAACAATATTTAGCTCAGATAGAGATGGCGCTGGTCCGATAGCACACATCATTCAGGTCGATATCAGCAAAAAAAAAAAGCTGGATCAGACATTGAAGAAGGTTTTAAAGAAACCGATCCAATACCATCTGAAATCCAGCGTGAAAATAACAGCAGTGCTTTGCAACATTGCACCATCAGTAATAACAGCCAGGTTAATATGAGCAGTTTATCTACAGCTGTAGAGTTCAATTGTAGTGTTTTCGACACGTTACAGATGCACTTGCACGTGTAATGATTTACATTTTGTGTAACTTTGATAAAGTGTGGAGAAAAGATTCTGCTTCTAGTCAGAACATTTAACGATAGCATTTTAGCACTGCTCACTGCCATGAATCTATGACCAATGGCGATTTGTTAATCCTTTCTGTAAAAACAAACAAACAAACAAACAAAAAAAAACAAAAAGAAAAAGATGATTCCAGTTTGGCCATGAAGTAAAAGGAAGTTCAGGGTCAGGGAAAGTAGAAAGAGCAGCAGAAACTGATCTGGAGAGGAGTAAGAAAAAAAAAAAGTGAACAAGTATAGCACTCTCCTCCTCTAAATTCATAAAGATAATTATACTATGGTTTAGTATATTCAAACTGTATAGAAAAATGGAAAAAGTGCTGTTTGTAGTTAGCCTGCCGAGTTATAAGCTGGACTGGAAATTTTGAATAAGAAGCTGGAGACCACGCATAGACCATTAAATGACTAAAACCAGGTTATCTGTTAACTTCTCCCTGTCTGCTCATTTGTTGCCTGGTGCTTACTTGGTGTGTAGTGAATAGATCAGCAATTTACTGTTGAAATGAACAACAATGACTACTATAAGGTTAACAATACAATTACGGCTACATTCAGCAATGAGAAAGAAAATACAGACTAACAATAGTGTAGATTTCAGCACTGAGTGAGGCAGCTGTACACAGAGAGTGATTGGGGTGAGAGAACTAGACAAACTACAGCTGAGAGAACAAAGGCAAGAACATCATCTCACTATGAGAGATACTGACTAAGGCAATGGCAATGGAGGGAAAAACTGCTGCATGTTTTATATTTAGGGGTCATATATTTGCATGATATCTGTAAACAGCATATATAATACATCCCTCCCAAAACAATTCCCACAAACAACCGAATCGGTGAGTTTTCCAATGAGGAAATCTGGCTTAATGTCACTCAATTACCCAAGAACAAACTAGTTCAGATTTGCAGGTGCAGGTTCAGACTTCTGCCTAGACCAAGTACACTGTAGAGATAAAAAGTGATTACTTCCAGAGGCACAATCTGAAGGGCTATTGCTAGAATAAGGGCAAATAAAAGGAAAGTAACAGTGAGCATGAAGGAGAGGTACAATAGAGATTAAAGTGCTAAAGGAAAGGCTGAGGGTCTTGCCTGGGTGCCTGGGAACTGCAGAGAACCCTGGAAACGTTCCTCCAGCAGCCATTAGTGAAGGGGTTGACTCCTCCTCTGAACTTCCCTGTCACCTGCAGAGAAAACAGCAGATATTTATGTTTATAAACATGCTAACTTCACTGCTTATCCAGGCAAACATCTTAAATCTTTAATTTAATTAAATCATATAATTTAATTAAAGGTAAATCTTGTCTACGCACAAATGGGTCTAAACATCCCTTTACAAAAACAAAAAGATGGACTTTGAAAACAAGGAGCTCTGAAAGAAAGTAGAGGACAAAGATTTGAAAATACAAACATACTTCACACTGGGAGGAATTGATTGTTAGATAAGGAGAGAAACAGATAAATGGAGGAAGAGACTGAAAAAGGCAATGAAGATTAAGGTTTTAATCTGAAGAAGAAAGATGCGCAGATGTCGTATATGTAAGGATTACAACCTTACCAACATAAATGCTGACGGACCAGCAGAGCAAAAAAAGAAGGTTACAGATACAGTTGTACTGAATGAACACACGGACAGATCCACACAAACAACCACCTGCTCATTAGTGGTCCTGCCTCTTGCAACCAGAACAATGTGGAAACCAGTAAGGCCTGCTACAGGGATGAAGAAAATTCCAGCTACACACATTACTGCCATACTGAGAAACAGTGTCAAGGGAACAGTGTCACATAGAAAGACAAAAACATGACAGCAATATAAATCATCATTCCTAATCATTACATTATTTTATATATATATAGCACTCTAAAGTACTAATGGTTATAGCCTCTCTTACGCACAATCCCCCACCCCTCCCCACAGAAGGATACGTGACAGCGGAGTGTACTTGGTCGAGCTGCTTTGTGTGGTAGAGCACATAGAGTAGGCCAAAGCCGAACACCCCCATGATGTGCGCGGTCAGAGAGAGCAGGAACAGAAAAAAGTAGCGGTAGTTCCTCCTACCTATGCAGTTATTCACCCACGGACAGTGGTGATCAAAATCCTACACTCTCACAGAGAGAGAGAGAGAGAGAGAGAGAGAGAGGGGGAGAGAGAGAGAGAGAAAGAGAAACTTTACAAACTTACCATTACAGGCTTGCTCACACCCTTTCTCTCACACAAACACAAAGTCTGAATGGTTCATTCCAGACTAGTGCAGATCATCAGTCTTATTTTGCTTTTTCAGGAACAAGGACTGCCTGACCTAAGCATGAGAGTAACTTTCACTCTCTAAACAAATTAGGTATGCCTGTGCAGGCAAGTGTTCATGGGTGCATCCATACCTCCACACAGTTGTCACACACCGAACAGTGTGAGCACCGAGGTGGTCTGTAGAATCGACAGGTGGAGCACCATTTCATGCGCACCTGTATGCCGCGAATCTCCACAGTCTTATAGAGAGGAGCGCGGAAATCATCCTCCTTATCCTCATCTTCCTCGGCTACAACACACACACACACACACACACACACACACACACACTGTTAAACACCTTCATGGCCGTGTTGGACAGCTCTCACGTAAATAATTGCTTCATGTTCCTCAGGTACTATATTGTACAAAAATGCACTTCTTATACTTTCAAACAATACAGCTCTAAGAGCCAGACACTTACTAATACAAATGTCACTTCAAACTACTGTAGGCAGAAACAGATGCAAACGATGTTTACATAACTGTGACTGTTTGCCTACCTCGAGGGAAGATGCCAGGGTCCATGAAGGTGGCCATACAAAAATTAGCCAACACAAAAAGAAAGATGATGCCATTATATATTGGCACAGCGACTGAAAACTGCTCTGAAAGCCATGGACACCTGGGATACCAAAAGAAGAAAGAAAGCAATTCAAGACATTAAGTAACAGACCCCCCCCCCCTCCCAGGGAGCTTTTCCTTGCCACTGTTGCCTTTGGTTTGCTCACTGGGGTCTTTTTACTCGGACATATGTAAAGCTGATTTGTGACAACGGGGGTGTGAAATTGTTGTTGTGCTATATAACTACATTTTGACTTGACCCGTCACTTGACAGTATTTATTCTGATATGCAGGAGTCCTGATAGTCCTGATACAGGGTAAAGGTGGCTAGTTGTCCTGGGGAAATAAGTCATATTTGGCTATACAGCACCTTCACTAGGGGCAGAAAGAGGAACAAAACTACATAGCAATGATAACAAAATAAAGCAGTTAGGATCAAACTGATCATAACTGAATAAAAATGAGGCCAGAGATCAACACTCCTAAGAGGTATATTGGAAAAACATATAATGTGTGTGTGTGTGTGTGTGTGTATATATATATATAAATAAAGCTCAGAAACGCAATGCACCTGCAAGATTCCTGTGCCAAGAGGAATGACAACAAGAACGGTTGAATGACTTGGTCAGCAGTACAGTTCTGTTCAATAGCGCATTCAAAGTCTGGTTTCAATATGAAATCTCCAAGTACATTAATTTTTTGTCTCTTTTTAACATAATACAGGAGGAAAAAAAATCTAGCAAGTCATAAAAAACAAACAAGCAAAAAACCCAGCTCCTCATTACTGATAGTTTAAAACGAACACTACTGCTGGTCATTTTCAGGCTGCATGAAACATGGAGCTGGTCGTGTTCTAAAAGTAATAACGTAATCCCATAATCTCAGAGAAGTGTGTACTGACGTGCAATTTATTGTAATAACAATCATGTTGTCATAACACCCAGCTCTGCAGTTAGTGAAACGACAGGAGCAAAGACTCATTGCAAAAACATATGTGAGGCAGTGAGAGAAGGTGGGATTGAGAAGAATGAAGTTGGCCCAAAAGAAAAAAAGAAACTAAAAGTAAACACAGGGAGAGAGAACGAATGCAGGAAAGGGAAAACAACTCATGGAAAAAGTAAAGGAAGGCGGGGGGGGTGGTTATAAATGGTGCATTGGGCAGATGTCGTCTACTTTTCAGACTTTAATCTGAGGGCTTGGTGGGAGGAGATCTGATCAAATGAATCAAGCATAGAAGTAACTGCATCTGACGGCTGACACACACACACACACACACACACACACACACACACACACACACCCCATCTTTCTGCCCACTCAAGTCAACATCAAAGTGCCATAAATAATTGAGACACATGTAATTGTTTGTGCTTTACATACAGGGTGGAGTCCTTAAAGCTACTGGAGCAACAGGTGCAAGGAAATAGTCACCATTAAAGCAATTACAAACAGGAATGTGTCAATTACTAGGGCTAATGATTATAGTGTCAAAAGCTATTTACAGCTATTTATGCACTGTGTGCACACATACTCACGTGAAGCAGAAGAAGAGTGTAGTAGCGCCCACCAAGAAGGCTGTTGCTGCAGACACTGGAACATAGCGACTAGGTCGAAGAGGGCGGGATGGAACAGTGGGGTGTGGTGGGGAGGCGGGGCCAGACACACCCCCACTCTTACTGCTGCTCGGCATTACCCAGGGAGCACCAGGAGGATCCACCACAGAAAAACCGCCCTCGTGTGCAAGTGTGTGTGTGTAAGAACCAGTGGGAGACTAAGGGAGGAGAGGTAGTTCTTTTCTCCCTTGGTTTAAAAAATGCCACAGACTCAGCATAGTTTTAGCAGAAAAGTTAAAAAAGGTAGAAAGCAGATAAAAAGCAGAAAAGGGGCAAGTGGGGTGCAAGGCGGGGAGGGAGGGGGATTCGAACCAAAAAAAAAAAATGGAGGAAGAAGAGGAGGGAGGGAAGGAAGGAGGGAGGGAGGGGGGAGCAGGGATCAAGCCGTCTGCCTGAACGACCCTACATAGCCAAGTCCTGACTGCTGTGTGTTTATTCTCTTCTGCTCCTCCTATGCCACCAAACCTTTTGCTTTTATGATTGGCTGACTTGAGATTACAGAGGAGGAAGACTTGGAAAACTTAATTATCAAATTTATTTTCTGTTGCTAATAATTTTAAGACTAAAGAAGTATTCTCTATTAGCCCCAAAAGAACAATTATTTGAAGGGCTTTAAGAAAAACACAATTTTGGTACTTTTTAAAATAGCAAACCTTTCAACCTAAAAAGGCTTAGAACTATGATTATAAAAAACAATATAATAACAAAATATGGCTGGAATATTTTTGGTAAAAGCAAAAGTAATAAAGTAACTAAGGATCAAACAAGTACAAAAGCATGAACTAAAATGTTTGTTTTATAATGAGCACTATTTTGCATATGAAATCTAACCACAAAACAGTGAACTACTACTTTTCTGTGGTGGCTTTTAAAATAAATTTGGTTTAACAGTATAACTTAAGAGGTAGAGGGGAAAACGTTTATGACTTGGTTCGGTCCATTTTGCTTTGCGTTATATTGCCATGCTGAAAAATGGTATTATGAGCTTTTGCTTTTCAGACATGTGGGTGATTTTTAAAGCTTTACTAAATATATCCTTATTCAAGGGTTTGAAAAGGAGGTAAAAGTGGAGGAAAAACAGTACAGTGAGAATTAGTGTGTCTCCTCTGCTCTTTTCTCCGTACAGCAATATAAGAAGGGCTATGGAGTTGGCACACAAATTACTGCCAGCTGTGGATCTTTCTGCCCACTCAAGAAAAGTCTTCTTTTTTCTAAATTCAACATGTGTGATATTGCACTTATATTCTTAAGTTTCACTTTCACAATTAAAGCATTCTTGATCCAGAACAAAAATAAAACGGGAAGTATCAAAAACAGCAAGGCAGTTGCTCTATACAGTGCTCCAAGCCTCTGCCTAATGGTATGAGGATGAAGAAGAGCATAGACAGAAGCTACAAGAGCACAGACAGAAACTACAAGAAACTACAAAAAGCATAGACATAAACTACAAGAATCCTTTGGGACAATGCAATGCCTCAAAATACTGGTCCCACACAATAAGATCCCAAAATAGAGTGCCTGGATGCTCATGCACCGCCTCCAGAAATGGTTGATTTAGGTCAGTGGAGCGATTCTAAAATGAAGACCACAGAGATGCTGCAAATCTCAGATTGCTCAAGTGAGTGCACTGGGACAACAGCAAGATCAAAAACAAAGTTCAGCTTTCCCCTGGGAGGCTCTGAGGACTTCCCAATGAGCTTGTGTGTCACGGGCAGCTGTTGTTTCCTGGCAGACACTGAACCATTACATAAGCAGCTTGGAGGGATGTGGTCTCAAAAGAACAAGCTAGTCCATGCCTACAGTTACATGTGTGTGTGTGTGTGTGTGTGTGTGTGTGTATACACGAGTGAGAGAGTAATCCACTGAAAGGAAAATTAAGTCCAACAGGTTAGCACATTAGTCCTGTGCTCCAATGATGCCCCGTTTGAAGGGTGTGTCTATATCTGAAAGAAAGAACAAGAGAAAGTCCTGAATCATTCAAGGAGGAGCTATACTGAAGCATGTTTTCAAAGTAACAGTATTAACACCGAAATGATGAAACAATATTTAGCAATAAAAAAAAAAGTATGTTCTGTTCTAAGTATTTCTCAACCAGAGTAGGGCTAAAGCATGGCGCAAAATCCGTCAGTAAGCAGACAGCTTTAAAACAAAACATTACATTTATGACAGACTGCACACCAGGGTGTGTACACATGCACAGCCAGGAGTGCAGGCAGACCTTTTTACTCATCTAACATGTTTCAGTGGTCTGAGCCATTCTTAGTCTCTCAGTCTACAAGATCACCTGTATGTGATACACACCACAGACACACCTACAATACTTTTTGTTGTGTGCTGACATGACATCACCCCAAGCGCTTACTATCAAATGATCTGTACAGAAGCTGACATTTTCTAACTCAGCTTCAAGGCTGCTATATTATGTGCAAGTAATATCAGCTATGTGTAGTCAGCATGTTTCAAATTAGGACATGTGCTGCTTTAACAGCCTTCGCTATTATTCTCCCACCTAGTGATTATCTCTCAAACAAAGCTTTTAAAAATGTGCTTCAACCTGAGGCTATAACTGACTTTGTGAAGGTGAGATAAGAAGTGGCAGATGCCCTCATCAATGAGGGAATTAATGAGCAAGTGAACAAATGTGAAAGACAGCACCAGCATGTGAGTCCTAAGGGAAGGGAAAGGCTTCACATACAAGGTAAGACTGACATGACTTGTTGATATGGGAAGCAGGAGTGGGGGAGACTGTACAGTAACCTCCCATTCAAAAAATTAAAAAAGAAGAAAACCAAACAAAAAACTTTAGAACCCCATGGAATTTTATCCCCCCCCCCCACACACACATAAGTATATTTTGACTTGATTAAAACAGGTACTGAAATAGCCAACAGAAGGAATCTCAGTGCAGAATGGATTTGAATTCCACTTGTTTTAAACATAACACATGGCCACTGAAACACGTCACAGCTGTACTCCCCTAAGCTATAATCAGAAGAAAACTCAATCATAATATGTTGGGCATTGCTTGACTATTAAACCAGAAGCTTTAGAGCTAATTTGAAGGCATAAAAAAAAAAAAGGGGGGGGGGGGGGGGGGAGCAATAATTAGCCAAAAAAAATTTTGCAGTTGGAAAATTAAAAAACAAAATTATTAATATGTGGTTTTAAAAAAAAAATGAAAATTGCAAAGAGTGAG
>JAOYMR010000008.1:1747781-1759423 GCA_025802075.1 Tenebrosternarchus preto
TTTCTACCTTCACCCAAACAACCCCCACTTTGCTACATCACCCTCACCAAAAAAAAAACAACCCCCCCCCCCCGCGGGGGGGGGGGCGCGCCCCACCCTGAAATTGTCCACTGAAATGACATCATCCCTAACACAGTACTAATGGGCACCTGGTGCATGACAATCAAACATTTACTAGCTACAATGAGAACTGCTCCTCAGCTGATGCAACTAAATTATATGCTTTTTGTAGTATGTTCTTTTTCTGCAACTTTTCTGAAAAACAGCAGAACTTGCATGCTGTAACTTAATAATCACAGATAATCTGTATTAGCAAGAATTAATTAACATAAATGTGTGTGTTTATGTTAAGACCACAGTTTTTAATTAGTAGGCGATTATTGACTCATCATACAACAGTGATTTGTTACAGTAATGAACACCGCTTTGTGTTTTATTCTTTTAATTTTTCAGAGCAGTGCTTTTACCAATTCTATAATTTAAAGTAACACAACCTAAGGGCTAAATCCCTGCTGTGTGTGTCTACACCACCTTGCTTTATCATTGTAACTCAAATTTAAACACTTCATTTATGAAAGGTACAGTGGTCCTTGTACCTAATTAATTAGAATTTTACAATTTGTTACAGGGTTAGTTTTGGCATCAATATGGTCACACTGATGGTGGAAAGCCATCTTAGATTAATATAAGCCATTTGCTCATTGTTAGAATTAGAATGATTAATAGACATTTTCCTTCTAAAAAAAAACAAATTACAAAAAGTAAAACCATAAAGTAATCATTTCAAACTACAGGTCAATAAAAAAAACACAAATAACCATGTGTTTAACTACATCTACTTAATTAGAAACACCTATAAATGTTCCCTCTATCATTGTACAGTTTGTTATGTACAACCATCTTGTAGATTCATTTTATAAATGAGCAAGTGTGCAATTGTACATCTGTTGCCATATACAATTTGTAAGGCATCATCTGCGCGTTTATTGTTGGACAATATGTGACTACCACTTCTAACCCGATTTAATTTTCAATCCAATATTGCACATATGGTAATGGCCGTTGAGTTGGTGTGAGGGTAACAGGCACAGCTGTGTTTTTGGAGTTCTACACATGTCACTGCTTTGGAGTGACCTACCAGCCAAAGATATCCAGCCAACATCAGTCCTGTGGTCAGGAAATGGGCATTAATGAAAGGTTTTTCTCTGCAGTGTTTACTAGAAAAACTGCATGGAAATAAGTGTCACACTTTCCCCAATATTCCTTTCTCATATGTTTTCTCAACACGATCTACTGCTCTCTGTTGCTATACCTTCAGCATGTCAGTCTGCCAAGGGAGTGGAAAACTGACAAAACGATCCACAGTGAATATAAATAAGTGAAGGGATGTTTAGTGCCCCGTGTAGTGCTGCTGGTGATACACTTATTAAGAGAGACATTTCTTATTCCACATCACCTCATACGTAACTGGTGGCTTGAATAACTGTAGTTATTTGATCGTTGCATATGAGGAACGTAAAGCCTGGCACCGTCAGATTACGCTGTAGTAGAACATAACATAGCTGGGTTTTAGCGGCTGTCATCAACACCAGTGTCAGATTTGTTTCAGTCTACCAACCGAAAGGACGGACGCCTTTTAGAATCCTTAGATTTGTAGCTACGTATTAAACATAGTGCTTCTCGTAAATTGTACACATGCGTTGTGTTTGTGTTGAATGGAATGTGTTTTCCCAAGTGCATTTAGATAAGTGAATCTGTACAACTACGCCAGCTTTACCCGAACGTAGTTAGTCGATTTTCTAAAAAAATCTAATGAAACTGGAATTAATAACGATTAATTCCAACGAACAGAAAACTGCTTACTACGCCAGTTCACAGAGCGGGTAACGTATCTAGTAGCGTGAAAAGGCTGTTTGCACACCGAGACCGTGAGTGTCTTTTTGGGTGTGTTTCACTGCAGCTGCTGCGCTCGGTTTCTAATCAGCAGGGCCCAGAGCGAACCCACGCTCCAACGCCTGCCGATTTGAGTGTGCATTCCACGGATTATTGTTAAGGCAGAGACCGATGAGTAATGTGGCCCATTTGGGTGGGGAGGATAACTAACCCTCCGCTGGTACACGTTCATTAGTCATAATCATTTTAATACACTCAAAAGAAAATGCTAGCTACAAACGGACATATAACGTTAATAACTATACACCTAACTAAACTGTATTTAGTGCGTCTTATATTCAGTTAGGAACGCAGATTAAACGACTTGCAATGGGATTCACTGCCGGTTAGGAAAATATAACCTAGTACCCAATCCAACAGGGATAGCTAACCAGCTGGCTAACGTAAACTACGGGATATTTAGGATTCCTGCAGGGGGCTTATTTAATTTAAAGAAACTCGTGATAAACAATATATATTCCGCTTGCTAGCTAGCTAAAGACGAGAGTGCAGGATATCTGGCTAATACCACACGTAGTGGTAATTAACTGTGGATAATTTAACAGAAAAACAGCTAGCTAAATATCCAAGCAGGGACCCTGCTAGTTAGCTAGCTTCCCAGCAAGTAAGATCTAAACAGATTAAGTATTAGCTAGCAAGCTAACTCACTGTCAAACCCAAAAGATGCCCGGCTAGATTTCGCTAGCTATCTATTTGAATAGATTCCGTTTAATAACAAAAACCAGCGGTAACCTACCTGTCAGTTCTCACACATCACTTACACGTCGCCTTTCCAGAGGAACCGATGTGTGTGAGAGTGGATAACCTATTTAAATAGATTAGATAATGGCTTTAATCTCTGTTTTATTCTTTGGATGGTTAGCTAGTCTCTCAATCGCTTCCCAAAGTAGCGTCCGAGCTAACCAGCTAGCTAGCTCACGACTAAGATTGGAATATTTCACTTCGGACTACAAATATTCTCAAATAATATGTCTTTACCGGTTCGGATTTGTTTTAGATTATTAGTATCTTCCTTCGAACGAGTCCATACACAGCATGTCATAAGACTTCATAACGCTGCATTTAGCACAAAGCTAGCTACACTTTCTAAAACTAGCTAGCTATACATTTTTCGTTCACAGCCTTCAATTCCACGAGCTCCCCAGAACGTAGTGCTTACCCCGCCTCCTTTAATGCGATTTGCAGTGAATTTCAATCAATCGGAATATAACGACCAATAAGAAATCCCGAGAACGCACTCAGCGAGGTTGTGAACTTGAAGTCCCATTATTCGCCATTATTCATGCTTTGGTTCATGAAAATGTAGCCTCCACCTGCTGTTCCTAAGGTGTTTCGAGCGGATGACTGAGCAAAGGAACGTCAGGAGGTAAAATTCCGTAAAACGTTACCCGCCCAATACAAAGCACGAAAAACCCGATTGCTTAATGAAGAGTAAAACTACTACACTAAAAGAAAAAGTGTGTGTATGTACGTGCGTGGTAGGAAAATGTTTACGATAAGGATTAGAGAGACAGCAGGAGTTGTACAGATAAGAACTCCAGTCACCACGCCCCACCCCCAACTTTGAATATCCCCGCAAAGCTGAGCAACATCTGTCACACCATCTCCTTCACATAACTAACGCAAATCTACAGCTCAGAGATGCAACACACAAAAGTATATCGGCATACAGATGCCTACACAATTAAAAAGTCATGTCCCAATCGCCACATGAACACAAAATCTGAGAAATCCAGGCAGTAGATTTACAAAAAATTAAATCATGGATATGTTATACTGTTAACATTCAAAAGAACATAAAAAGAGCAGGTCTTCCACTAAGTAGGATTAAAAATACAGTGATAGCAGAGTAGAGGAATCACTTTACTGTTATCTATTCTGGTCAAAAGAAGGCCAGTAACAGAGGAATAGTACATTTCCCAATGAGGAATGCTTCATAATCCACACAATATAAATACATGTACAACATGGGGACTCTGAAGGGTAGCCTAACTGGCCACTTCAGTTTTATTCAGTAGGTAGTATTGTTTAGATATGTGGCACCATATTGAGACATAGCCTCTTTGAAAAAGTGAGCACATGTTCAAAACTTACTTCCACACTAATTAGATAAGCACCAGAAAACAATGTCGCTTGAATGATGAAATTCAAGTAAGTATACCTATCAAATACTCCACAAAGGTTATTGTACAATTTCAACCAGCTTATATTTAAGTGAATCTTTTCCACTGACCACTGTTTAACACATGAAAAGTTTTATATACTTACTGTCATACCATATTGTGCTTAGCATATATTAGAAGCATTGATTTTGAATAAATGGTATATACTGAATAGTCTTTAACTCTTCTCTTTCTTTTGAGCCCCATATCAGGTCACTAGTTAAGACTTTTTTTCGCCTTCGTAATATCTCTTGTTTCCGTCCCATTCTCAGTAAACAGGACACCGAAATTCTGGTACATGCCTTTGTCTCCTCAAGTCTTGATTATTGCAATTCCTGGCATCCTGAATAAAATCCTCCGTCCTCTTCAATTTATTCAGAACTATGCAGCTAGGATTCTTGCACACGCCAAGAAATCAGACCATGTCACCCCAATTTTATTTCAGTTACACTGGTTACTGATTTTGCAATGCATTCAGTTTAAATGACTATTGTTAACTTAGAAATCTCTTCATGGTCTTGCTCCCTCTTATCTTGCAGATCATCGTCATTAGGTCCCCTCCTTGTGCACTCTTGTCTTCTGATGCTAGTTTCCTTTCCACTCCAAAGTGTAGATTGCTGGGGAGGAGCTCCTTCAGTGTTATGCCCCCTAAACTTTGGAATTATTTACCTTAATCACCTGTTTTTTATGCTCCACTTTCAAAACAGAACTTAAGACATTTTCACTTCTTAATGACTGCATTTTTTTCTTCCGCACTCTTTCAATGTAAAGTGTCCTTGGGTATGATGCTAGACAAATTAAACTTGTTCTCCAGAGGGCAAGAAAAAATCAGGTTAGCATGTTTTCTGTGGACTAGTTTCAGTGTGAATCCATGCTTGTATGGGAAAATTGAGCATTTTAAACAACTTCAAACAAGGCACGGTCAACAGTGGTAGACTAACCGGGGCCAGTATTTCAAAAACTGCCCACTTTGTGGGTTTTTCTCATGCAATAGTATCAAGAGTATTCAGAGAATTGTGTGACTGAGGAAAACATCCAGTGAAAGAGGATTCTGTGGATGTAAAGAACTTCCTGATTTTAAAGGGTCAGATGAGGATGTCAAGAATTGTTCGGATACACAGGTAGTGCACAGTCAAGCAAATTGCAGCCAAATACAACATTGGTGCTCCAACTAATGTCCCAACACACAACTAGTCGTTCCTTATCTTGGATGGGTTATAACAGCAGGCAGCCAGTCTCAGTACCACTGCTGTCTCAGAGAAACAGAAAAGCAAGAACCCAGTGGGCAAAAGAGTACAAAAACAGAATCACTGAACAGTGAAAAAAATCTTGCCTTGTCAGATGAATTCAGATTTCTGTTGCATCATGCTGATGGGAGGAAAAGAATTTGGGGAAGGCTGCATGAATCATTGACTCTTCAGTTGTCATTAGTGGCTGGTGCAGGTGGAGTAATGGTGTAGATAATGTCTATGGATGGATGATTGGCAGTAAGGTTGACTTAAGCACTGTGGTTTACCAAGGATATCTCTTCATGACAGTTGTTTAACTCAATGGCAGGACACTCTAAGCAGGACAATGCACAATGCCACAAAGGTCATATAGTAATGGATTGGTTCCAGGAACATGACGGTGAGTTTTCCTTGTTTCCCTGGCCTTCACAGCCCTCAGATCTATAGCAACTGTGGGATGAGGTAGAATGGGCTGTTCAGAACATGCCAGTACCTTCATCTACTTTGCGGCGACCGGGAGACACTATCCTGTCTGCACGGGCCAACATTCCTGCAGAATGATTTCAACACCCAGTGGAATCTATGCTACACTGAACTGCTGCGGTTCTGAAGGCCAAAGTAAGACCAGTGCGTTACTACATGGGTGTTTGCAACAATGAGGCCATTCAGTGTGTTTTTACTGAAGAATGGAAACAATTAAAATTTTGTAGACAATAAACAATTTTGTATTTGTTTATTTTAGTAATTTAATGATTATTGTAATTACCGTAACTACACAGCAAACCATCAAAAAACATAACCTGTGCACAGCTTTTCTCTGTCACTTTCTGACTGCTGCATTGATTTTAGGACATCTGTTGCTATGTCCTGCCAATTCTGATTTCAACATCTCAGATTTTTCTGAAAGGAACAGTTAAATCATGTTGCCTTTATTTTACAAATACAGAATAAAGGATGTCCCCCTTGTTTGACAGCTCTCCTTGGTTTACAGATTTTTAGTTTCTCCCCTTGGTATGGTACCTGACTGGACTGTTCTAAACAGATGAGGCCTTCACTCTTGAGTACACAGCCTTTGGCATCTCAGCCCTGCTGTTATGTATTGATGCCTGTTGTATTCTTTTAGCCTTCCCTGTAGCCTTCCCTTGGCACAAACAGGAGTGCAAGTGCTAACGACATTTCCTATGTTTTTGTTTTTCAAATCAAGAAGTAATGCCCTAATTATAATTTTAGATGGATGGTTTAGATTGGAAGAAGTTCAATTCTACCTCAGCAGACTTTCCTGGCAAGCTGAAATTTTTCCCTTATAATCAAGACCAATGTTGGGGGTGTTCTGTAAAGCATATCCTGTTCAGTTTTATGTTGTGAGTATATAAATCTTTAATATTTAGAATAACAACATTATACCTTTTACTCCTGATTAAAGGCTGTGAGTGTAATTGCAAGGCAACATTGAGATCTAATGGCTATGGGAAGGAATATCAACTTCAGTGGTCATGGAGTGATGATAGTATAGGAATGTTCCCCCACTGACCACAAGGAGGCAGCAGTTCAGAATATCAAAGCCTGCAGTTGCACAGCCATAACCTTCTCCAGCAGTCATCACCATCTCCAGACATCTTCACTTAGAGAGACATACTGAGCAGTATAGTGTGTTAGTACACTCGACTGATATTTAGCTGGTTATGTGTTTTAGTGTAGGGAAATGCTAAACTGTGTAATTATGGAATCAAGGACTGGAACTGAAGATCCCTGCCCTAAAGACTAGTGCTATACTGTGCTGGTTCCCAATACTGTTCCCTGGTGACATTACACTGCACAGTACTGTAATCCACCTGAATGAACTCATCAGTTAATGTACTTTCCCATCCTGGGTTAAAACAGGATGTGATAGGAAGGAAAACATGCAGATGTTCAGAACACTTGGTCACCTGGTTCAAAGAACCTCTGCTATGCAGTAGGGATTATACTACTCCTGCTGTAGGAGGGTGTAACCCTCATCCTAGATGGGCTAGTTAAACACTCCAGTACATCTAATAGATCTAATAATTTAGTATATAAACTCTTTAACAGCTAAATCTAATGTGTTTAAGCATACAATGAAACTTTGCAGGAGGGTAGATATAAAACCAGAGCAGGCTTACATAAAAAAACATTTTTCATTTATATATTTGTAGTATAAAAACTAACATAAAATGCCGTAATTATTATTGTCAAGAAAAAAATCTAACATGGCAAAATGAGAGGCCTTTAATTAAATGGATCAAAATGTATGGTAAGGAAAAGCCAATGAACAGTTTACAGTGAAACTGCAGTTTTACACTACCACCACATGAGGGCATCAAACATGTGAGAAGATATGATTGACCAAAACGTAATTCTAATCTGCCAAAAAAAGGTTTGCTGTCCAATACTCCACTTATTAGAAACACAAATGGATGACTCATACAGTATAATCATATTTCATATGTTTTGTATGTCTGATTTCTTTAACTTCAAGAGATACTGTCTGTCGAAGGAAGGAATTAAAATATTAACAGTTAGTTACTATTATTAATAATGTGTACAATTAGTAACACAAGGCTTAGAATACACGTCTGGGTGAATTTAAACAATGCATCAAATTTTATAACAAAATCCTACTTCTTAACCTCCCACCAAGCAAGATTGAGTGATATAAATTGTGAATAAATTGTTTGAAGAGCAGGCCATCCTGGAAAGCCAATAAATGAAATGAGCTGGCATATGACTCATCGTCCAGGCGGCCATCTTGAGAGTGATGACTGGAGATCAGTGGGCATCCTGGGACTGTGTTCTGCATCTGTGTCTTTCTATTTCTGACTACAGAGACCCTTCCACACCCACAAACAACGAGACACAAAAATAAACTGGGAAAAGAATTAGGGCAGACAAGAGGAGCAAGACCGTGGAGAAAAGGTGAATGAAAGTGTGTGTAAAGTACCAAGTGGAAAAAAGTAGAGGAGAGGCACCTAAGAGTGTACCAGGCAAGACAAAGGAAGAGAAGTGTCAAGACTCAAACTGATGCAAGCCTAAAAACCCCCAAACTGGAATAAAGCAAGACTGATACTGATAACCAAGTGGTTCCTACTTAACTTTAAGAAAAAAAAAAAACCCAGATGACTATTTTATGCTATAAATAAGAATAGAGGATATAGAAACATGTGAGGAAGTAGTGGGATGGGCACTTCATTCATATGTATCGTAATGTAATTGATGTTTTATGAATGAGGATGACTCTATAATGAGAATGAAGGCGTTGGCAGGAAAGAAGTGAGAGGAAAGAGCTGACGTTCTAACCCATTCATATTCTTCATCCTCCGCTGTCTGGCGAAGGGTTATTAATAGTCTGCCCCAGATTGACGAGGGAAGAGAGCAATGCCCCTGCACTGACGCTGAAAAACACAAATGCACGCAACAAACGAGGCCCACATTTCCCCCGACTTCATCCTAAGACATCAGTACTGCCTCCAGTTCCACACACCCACATATGCATGTGCACTAACTCACACAGGCATGCATAATCCTTGCAGATTATATAGAAGATATCTCACAAAATGCACACGCGCAAAGTGTAATGTACAGATGCAAAAGTTGAAAATCTGCTAATCTGAGTACATGCATACCTGCACAGAACCACAGACAGAACTTAAACCTCACAAGCAAAACCTAAGCGTAGTTAATGACCATCCACTTTTCATTAATGTGGATGCTTTAAGCAGAATAAAAAAGTGCAACACACATGCTTTTAGATAAGATTTGTGCGACCAGCTTCAAAACAATGTATATAGTAGCATTTTTAAGAGATGTCTTTTTCAAATTTTGAAGAGCTCAAATAATGGGTTGCCTAAATTGCAGCCTAAGCCTGTGACAGGGACACAAAGAAAGAAAGAAAATAAATAAATAAATGGATTTTTCCGGAGATATAGTGTCCTAACTTATGAGGGTATATTTTAAACATGGAAAAGCTGCCTTCGGATGTAGGAAGACAGCCTGAACACTGACGCTCTGTAACAGGAATAAGGATGACATATAAATGGCATAATTCCAAAAACATAAATGACTGAATAAAATTGTAAAAATCTAGGAGTGACCACAGAACTGTGACAAATCACGTTGCCAAAGCTGACATTTATTATAGGGCTGCCATTTTAATTTCCTATAAATAGAATTAGATGTCTAATGTATAAGTCATAAACAAGACAATTTAAAAAACTAATAAATAAAAACAATAAACAGATTTCTGAAAATAACTGTAAAACTTAACTAAAACTGCATAATTATATTTAGACCACAGATGTTCACGATAGTTCTTATAGTACATTATTTTAAAATAACTGCTAACTGAAGTGTAAAAGTATGATAATGTATTTGTGTGATGAACAAGTACAAAATAATAAAAAAAAAAGATAGCTTGATCAAAATGTTTTTTCCTCACTGTAGCTCCAATCCAATCTCCAATCACAGACATTTATTTATAATTTCCAACAGGACATTTAAACTTCTGTTCATTTTTCTGTAGGTAGGTGTTAGGTGTACAGTCCATCTATCTCGACACAATTTTTGCTGGATATCAAACAAAAAAACAGGTTTCTGATCGAAATACTACTGCTAGCTGGATATTATTGAATAGCACACCACTTTGATGCACAAAGACTGGACGTTACAGAGGCGGAAATATTTCATGGTTGAGTTAACAGTGAATAGTACATAATAAGTGACTACAGCAACGGTCAGCACTCCGGTGACGAGGACCTCTGGTGGCCAGAACATTGAACAGCGGTTGTGATCCTGATACGAGTGGTGTGTTGTTAGTGCTTCTGTCATACCTCCCCCACAACCGACCCCATGATCAGTTGAAAAACTGCCGTGATCCTGAGAAGAGTAGTTCTTCTATTATACCCTGACCCCCACGGCCCCAAGCTCAGTTCACTGAATCTTTTATGTGTGCAGCTCAACCAGAAACATGTGCTAGGTATTTAAATGTTTTATTGTCTAACAGCAAGGTATACCTGTCTAATTTAACTTCTAGGTAATTCAGTCATACATTCATTAATGAATTGATTTATTCTGAAATGACATTTTAGAAGAATTCGACTGATTTGATTTTGTATTTAAAAAAAAAACTGATACCTTGGCAGAAGTTATTTTTAAATTATTTAAAGCAAAACACTGTTTGCCATCTTCCGTTAAGAGCAAGTCATAACAAAATCCAAATACCATGCAGTTGTCAGTATTAACAAGCTGTTTTGTTCACATAAAATACCAAACTTGAATTCAACCAATAAGGAAACAGTAATGCAGTTTGTATACATGCCTAAGAACATCTTTGATGCCTAACAGAAGTCTTTGGTGCATTAGGAAGAGGAAGAGGAGGAAGACAGTGCAGTACAAGTGAGATACAGTCATCTGTGTTCTTGTTCAAGTCATAACAATGAGAGAAGCAGGACAATAGAGCCAGAACCAAACTTCTCAGACACTTACAGTCTGAAGCTCTGGAAAGAGAATAAGACTTCACATCACTCAGTCTCTTTCTTGTGTTTACTCTTGTATCAATATTTGAAACATTTGTTTAAAGCCTACAATTATTTTAAATTAAACTCAAATAATTAAGGACAATGACATATTCCAAAGAAAGAATTAATTTATTTTGTTATACAATTTAACAAAATGCAGGAGTAAAGTGTGTGAGAAATAACGTGATAGTGTGTACAGGTCACTGTGGTCTACTTGTTTAACAGTTTCATGTGATTATATGGTACAGTTCCCATACAAAAGTCTCTTTTTGGAAGATCAGAACAAAAATGCATAAATTTGCAAATCAGTTCTCAGCAACACCATACACTGTAACCTTTTTACATTTGTGTGTGCTTGTGGTTCTACTTTACAACAACTTACACCACTGGGATAGAGCCAGGAACAAGTGCAGATTTTTGTTTCAGTTGCTGGAAAGTTATTGTGGAACATACTGGCCTTTTTCTTTGGTAGCAACACAGCTTTTATGTGTAATATTTTGCGGACAAGAATCTATGCAATGAATCATTATGGGTGAGCTTGAAATGTATTTAGATTTCTGACAAGACCACAATTTATTAGTGACAGTTTGTATTTGAATGAGGATTGTATCTATCCAATCACATATGTATTTAACATAAAAGTCATTTTGCATCTCCATTCTGAATGGTCCAATTAACACCCAGCCAAACCCACCCGTGGGGGGGGGGGGGGGGGGGGGGGGGGGGGGGGGGGGGGGGGGGGGGGGGGGGGGGGGGGGGGGGGGGGG
>JAOYMR010000008.1:1765634-1768134 GCA_025802075.1 Tenebrosternarchus preto
CCCCCCTCCCCCGGTCACTGCACAGACCATAATCGCCCTATTAGTTTATCACCTCCGCCTGTACCTCATTTCTCCAGCTCTATTTATGCCTGCAGGTGCCTTCCCAGATGCATCACCTGCCACAGACTAACGCATGCTGCATCCTGGAACATAATAACCCTGCTATTGTCAGTGTATCTGCCTTTGTTCTCTTTGATGATTCTTGTTCCTTGTTTGGTTTTTTAGTTCATTAAGTTCCTCCTGCTCCTGGCACTCACATCTTGTTTTCTGTCTGATCAGAAAGAGCACAGAATGGGAAGCCTAATGAATGGAGCTCCACCAGCTCCACCAGCCTAAACAGCTGTGGACAGGTTCTCTCATTAAAGCCTGACTTCCACAGCCAGTAGCCCCAAGAGTTCCATGACGTCTGGATTTTGAGGCTAATACATAATCATCATGGAGATGAATGATAAGGACCCTTATGAATGTGAAGGCTTATTAGTTCAATGAGAACTGTATTCTGCATATCAGCCATTTATGCCAGTAAAAGCTAGGGTGGAGTTCGTTATCAGCCAGCTCACCAGAAGAGCCAAAGCTTCAAGTTCCCGTCCTTGGTGCCGAGTCTATTCCCTGTCCCAGGAGGGAAAGCAGGTCAAGGAACCATTCATGCAGGTGCTCCCATGTTACATCCACCCCTCTTGCTTAAGCCAGTTTTCTTTCAGTAAGATGGTGGCCTGTTTCTCTGTCTAGATTACATGGGCTTAAATGCCCTCTTATAGTACTCACAATCTCTGCCTCTGTTCCCAGCAGCTCTAGAGCATTTGCAAAGAGCATCTGGTACTTCACAAACTAGATCTATGCAGTGCCTATAGTCTCTGGCACAACCCCTGGTCACTATGAATATGGGGTTCTTCCATATGGCCTAGCAACTGCTCTCTCTGTCTTTCAGGTGTTCATTAATGAGGTCCTGTGGGGGTACTTGGGTAGATCTGTGGTCACATTAATGACATTTTGGTCTATTGTCCCTCCCTGGACCAACATATCTGTAACATACATCAAGTTCTTGACAGTCTCCTGCACTCCTGCAATACTGCAAGCTGGAGAAGTGTGAATCCCATCTGCTCCAAGTTTTCTAGCAAGTGTCATCGATGAGTTCAATAAGGTCATGTCAGTGGCTCAGTGACGTAGTGGTCCAGACATGCTACAAGCATTGCTGGAGTTTACCAACTTCTACAGGTGTTTTTTCCCTGCTCCTTAAGTACTGTGGCTCAGTCCCTCACCAACCACTTCTGGAGACTGGCCTGGTCTCCTGCAGTCTTTGCTCCACTCAAGAACATCTTCACCACTGCTCACCAGACTAATCTAAACGAAGGTGGACCTTCCGAGTGGGACCAATCATGTTCCAGTGGATGTGGCTGAACATAAAAATTACACTGGTGGCCTTCTCATTATAAAACTCACTCTGTCAAAGAGAAATTATGGAGTGGGAGATAGGGAGCTTTTATGTGTTGAAGAGTGCTAGCATTTGAAGAGTGGAAGTCCTGGCTCGAGGGCAATCACAGTCACTTGTGGTTATTATGGACCAAAAGAATTTGCAGTACCTGCAAATTACCAAGAAGCTTAATGTTGGACAGTTCCATTTTCTTTCTTTCTTCTCCTGCTTTAACTTTTCTATCACTTTCAGGCCAGGTTTGAAAAACACAAAGGCAGACACCCTCTCCTCTTGCATCAGTTCAGCCTGGAAGCCAGACTTGCTCGTCAGCAACCCCCCCCAACCCCCCCACTTCCTTTAGTCTGTCAGGTGAGACCTGGATCACACCATCACACCTCTGCACATGCCTCCTTGGGGATGGGTTCTCCTCATCACCTCTGCACACGCTATTTGTGCTGTTAAATCATGCACATTTTGTTTTGTAGACAGTGGTAAAAATGAACACAACTGACATAAAAAATGTAAACATACAATGACATGTGCTTATTGAACATCCTTAGTAAATACACATTAAATTATATGGCCAAACTTTTGATAAGCAAAAGGTAATCACTAGTCTAAAATCTCAGTTACATTCATTCAGAAATATCAGTTATTTCTCTAGCTGGGCCCATCTCCCATGGCATACAGAAAATAAAACAGAAAAGATGCAAATAATCACTCTATCCAGTGGCTCACACAAATCAATTAACTCTCCAGAGGCACATAATGAATGCACTGACCAGATGGAAACTGCAATCTCAAAACAGGCTTAAAATACAACAGAAGCCTCTTAATCGGCACAATGAAGTCTTACAAAGTTTGTGGTGAAGAGGTCAGCAGATCAGCAACAAACCATAAAAATCCAATTTCACACTCATATATAGGTCAGATGCTGCAGGGAATACTGGATCACCATTCAAGAATAGATAGAATAGGCAAAATTATAGACTGCTGGCTTGGCATCCTCGACATGCTAAAAGGACCACAGGTGTTCCAGTCAGTGCCTGATCTTAATGCTCCTTACAGCTGATTATTCAACCAAACCAG
>JAOYMR010000008.1:1773134-1783362 GCA_025802075.1 Tenebrosternarchus preto
GGTCTGTTGACTTGGTATGAGGCTCCTAGGTAATGTGTTTTAGGTTTGAAGTCAGTTGAGTTTTGAAGCTCTACTGAGCTGAAAGAGCTTAAAAGGATAGTCTCACAGTGAGCAAGTTGATACATAAATTTGTTTATATTTCAAAAAGAAAGAAAAACATTCAAAGAAATTCTGTTTCAAAATGGAGATAGGGGTGAAACATGCCCATGACAAAGTTGAACATAAATTACAAAAAGCAAATTCATTCACTCGCTCTCTTTTGCTGCTAGACTGATATTGTCATTTGTGGATAGCACAGATGACATCATTTACAGGAACATTCTGAGCCAATCAGCACACAGGTCATTAAACATGAAGCCTTTTCTACAGCTATCCTCTTGACAGTATCATGGTATATTTACAGGTGGGGCTGGCAATGTCATTGCTGGTAGATGACAGAATGAGAAAGCTAAAAACTTTCCTTCTTTTCTCCGACTTGGGCATGCTGTCTTGTTCTCGTTTTCTCTTTCTTACTCTCTTTCCCTCTTCCTCCACTGTCTATTCATTCTTCCATGGATCTTGAATGTTCCCTTGTTACTTGTCATAGTGTCTTTCTCCTTGCTTTCACATTCTATCTGTCTGCTTTGCTTGCCCTGAATCATGTGATATAATTTGACATCCATTCTATAATGAATGAAGCTGGACAGCCATTGATCCAGATAGTAAAATCTGAAGAACTATTAACACTAGTGAGATTAGTGTTAGAAGTCATGTTTAGCGAACAACATTACTATGACCAGTGCTAGTAGCAGCACTGAAACTGGAGCAGTTTGAATAACAGTACTAGCTGTGATTATAAAGTCAGTTCTTGTCATGGGACTATCACAAGCAGGAGTTACAATAGCTAAAGTAGCACTAATACCAGCCAATAAGGCAGAAGTATACAAATGTTGTACATATATCTAGGATGGACCCATATATCCTCAGTCCATATGGACTGTGATATATATATATATATATATTACTTAGTAAACATGTCCACAAGGAAGTAGGACAGTGTACCTGTTGACTAACCAAGCCCTCTGGTAGTTGTTATCCTTCCTTTCCATTTTTAATAATGGCCTGCACTGCAGTTCCTGTCCTGTATTTCCTACTTCCCCTTCTGTATTCTAAATCAGTGTAGTGCCCTCTAGGTGCCATCAGGTACTAGAGGCTCAAACTGAACAGAACAGAGATACAGGTAAGGTGGAAGTTAAACAGGAAACAGGTATGTGAGAGTTAGGTTGAGGAAATGGGGTTTTCTCTTCTCCAGAGAGTGGAAGAAGAAAAGGGGAATGAAGATCCCTCGCAAAACACACAAATTCAGCCAAACAGGAGATGGACACAGACAGTTAAGACGGTCATGGCAAGTAGTAAGAGAGTGGAAGGAGAAGAGGAACAGGAAGAAGAGAAGGGTGGTAAATTGTCGAATTCGGACGGGCACTCCAGCTCAACACAGCGGAGTGAGGTGATGCCCGCATCCTCGTTGCCATAGTTGGCCCAGTACTCTTCTGGGTCCAGTTTGGGGAGCAGAGCCTCTTCCTCACCCAGCTCGTACTTCATGGATGTGGACGTAACAGAGGGCTTGCCGGAGAATGGGTGAGCCTTCACAGTCTCTGAGCTCTTCTCAAAGACGCCTTTGGTGGAGCTGACAGGCTTGTGCTTGGAGAACCACCAGCGGGTCTTGGTGCTGAAGGTGGTGGTGGTGGTTCCAGCCAGGGAGCCAGGATCGGGCAGTGGGCACAGGGCGAAGTCCATCTCACGCAGGAAGCGCAGGTCAAGACCACGGCGGGGGGCAGGGGAGGCACACAGCAGCTCTGAGCTGGATACCCGGTTGGACCTGAAGAACTCCCAGAGAGGACGGGCCTCACAGCCACATGCCCAGGGGTTGTTGTTGAGCCGGAGGAACTGGATGGACTCCACATCACGCATGGCCTGGCCGGGGAGCTCAGCCAGCGAGTTGTTGAAGAGGAAGAGCATGGTGAGGCGGCCCAGGTCACGGAAAGCGCGACGGTTAACCTGCCGGATACGGTTGTCGTGGAGCAGCAGGCGGTCCAGGTTGACCAGGCCACGGAACACGTTCTCGGACAGCGTGCGGATGCGGTTACCATGAAGGAAAAGCTGGCTCAGGTTGATGAGGTCAGCAAACAGGTCATCCTGGAGGAAGTGGAGCTGGTTCTCCTGCAGGTAGAGGTACTGCAGGCTGTAGAGCTTGTGGAAGATGTCATGGGGCAGGGCAGCCAGTCGGCAGCGGTGCATGTGCAGGCTCTGCAGCTTCTCCAGGCCACGGAATGCTCCACCCTCCAGGCGACGCAGGTGGGGGTTGTCACCCAGGTCCAGCTCCTCCAGATCACGCAGTTCGCTGAAGGCCCCGGCCTCAATCCAGGTGATGTTGTTTGAGAAGAGCCACAGGACCTGGAGGGCAGAAGAGAGGGAGTGTGCAGGAGAATGACAGGATGAGGGAGTGAGAGGAAGGAGAATGTGGAAAAGGTGTGGAAGGAAGATTTAAAGAAAGTAATGAATAATGGAATGTGAGGAGGAGTAGGTGTGAGAGGAGCACGTGATGACAAGGGAGGAAAGTGGGAAGGTGAGAATGAGAAGCAGACATACATGTGCACTTGTTAAACTCATTATACCAGTACAGTCCAAATATGCACACACATTCTGCTCTGTTTCTGTCACCTTTTCTATCAAGCATACGCACACATGCACATAGACATCCACACACTGTCTCTGTCTGTCTCTTTCCTACCTGAGTCCCAAAGCCAAAAGAGCCCACTCTCAGTTCAGTGATGCGATTGTTCTGCAGAAAGACGCGCTGTGAGTCGTAGGGTACGCCGGAGGGCACGAAAGTGAAGTTCTGCGCCTGGCAGCTCACGGTCATGGGGTTCGGGTAACACACGCACAGGTGGGGACAGCCCTGCACAGGGGCGGGTTTCACCACAACCAACCAGACAACCAGCCAGAGCGAGAGACCACCTGAGGGAACATGCGGAGCATGTGAAATTAGGAGTCCAAATGGAAAACTGACTGTTAGGAGCTGTCCGTATGTTTTGATGCCGAGATGCTATCAAAGCTGTTAATTGTATTCAAACACTTATGATGATTCTATAAAACGGACACAAGAAGCAGATTCGAGACAGGCCTCTTCTCGTGTTCTTAAGATGCGTTTCCAATTAACATTAATATCACATCAATAAAACTATCGATAGTGAATTTCAGTTTAAGTCTAATTATACGAAAACGAGGGTTTCTTAGATAGACCGTATTTTACACTCTGATTTCCTTACATGGCTAAACAAAGTGCAATAAACTTTACAACCCTGTCTTCAAAATTTTAAAAAATATTATACATAGTATGTATTATATGGAGTGTTAAAGCATCTTCAGTATCAACACAATATGTTACTTCGTTCGGTTATTAGATCTAAATATCAGATGTAAGTAAATAAAATAAAGGCGAAAGCAATTTTTAATCTAAAGTCAGTAAAAGAATAACATTTCCAAATAAGCATACACTGGTTCAAACACAAGCAAACATAAGATACTCACTCTTAAAGTTGTGCGCAATGGAGCTTCTTAGGCTCCGCGTAAAAGTAGACGTTTCCATTCTGAACCAAAGCCGAAAGCGAGTTAGCCTTAGGAGGCGAATGATTCCTTGCTATCTCCGCTGATGCTCTGGTTCCCGAGTCGGAGCGACTGAGAGAGTGCCGAAAGTTCGGTTCGGACACACTTTATACCCAAGCCGGCGGGCGCCTACGGTAGTGGGCACCACGGAATCTCTCCTACGTCATAAGACGGGTCAGGCTCTAGCGAGGGTGGCAAACGGAAGAGGAGGGGTACAGAGAGACGGGAGGGGCAAATGAGTGTTCGTCGAGAACGCGCACATCAATAAGGCGAGAGGGAAGTTGGTCTGCTTAGAGATTGGTTAGAGATTTACGTTACAGATCCACGAGGATGCCGACGCACTCAAGGGATGGGCGCGGGGAGCGGGCACGGCTCCCGTTAATGTCTGAATAGCGGGGAGGAGATGAACGCAGCACGAGGCAAGCGAAGTATGCACACGATTCCATTGTTGGCGTCGGCTGAGAAACCCATTTGGGAGTAGTTTCCTGCGCCTTCCCAGTGAGGCGTTTGAATGAAACGCGCACGGCTCCATTATTGGCGTCGGTTGCGAAACCCGTTTTGGAGTAGTTTCCTGCGCCTTTCTAGTGAGAGGCTTGAATGAAACGCACTGCATAGCGGCAGACTCATACTTTGCAGAGGAGAGCCCTGGAGACAAAGTTATCTATTCATATAAAGTTTGAACGTTTACAATAATTAGAAGTACGATTTTAATGCACTAGACGGAAACTAGGCTAATAGAAACATTAAGGAACTTGGTAAAGATTAATAATCACAATTATTACTATTTTCATTCAGTAGTCCTGGACTGGTTCTTGGTACTGAAAAGTGTATATGGTTATATGGTAGTTCATAACATTACTAACCCATTACTTAACCATATGGTGAACTAAACACTACTTTAGGATTGTGCTTTCCATGGTCAGGTATGATTAAAGTTATTTAATACAAAATGACATAGGGCTTTACACAGACATACAGACAGAGTGTCAGGCAGACAGACGGACAGATGGGTGGGGAGTATGAAGAGCCCGAGGATGTCCATGTTATTCAACACCGCCTCCGTACACTTTCATGTTCTGGACAGCGCATCTCTCCCTCTCCACCTCCACACCAACACTGCATGAGTGGACAAACAGGCTTTCCCCGCTCCACCTACATCAACCAACCAGCTGGGAGTGATTTTGTGTATATGTACGTGTGTGTTTGAGTTTGTGTGTGTGTGTGTGTGTGATTGTTGCGTGGATCATCACCAGGCCAGAGGCATACCATGACTGACACCATTTCTGCCAGAACTGTGCTGAGGAGGATGTGAACCAGCATTAAAACATATCAAGTGGGGTTATAGAGGACAGAATGACGGAGAGCGAACAGTTCAGAAAAGGAGATAAAGAGACTTAAAAGAAAGTTTGAACTTGTAGATATTATCACCAACATGGGTAAAGACACAATCAGAGATTTTGTCCTGTATGGCTATGGTACTAATCTTCCTGAAACACAAAAGGATTTTCCCACCTGAAATGTATAGAAGTAACAGCCTATACTTGGAAAGAAGCTGTTTATTGTCTGCAAGCATTGAGCCTGAAAATTCTACTGTTTGGATACATAACTGAAGGCTAAAAGTTGCTTTTAGACAAAATATCGAATGTTTTTTTCCTAGAGAATCAAGCACGACTGTGTCGAGACAAAAGTGGCATTACAAATTAATATCATAATATACAACACTATATTACTAATATGTAGTAATATAGCAATAATAAAAGTAAAAACAACCCAAATAATAAAAATGCAATATAAATATAAATAAACCCCAATTGAAAAAAAATTTAGATGTTAGTTTAAAAGTACAACTGAGATTAGAGTCTTAATTGAAGCCTATGTTATTACAAATCCCATTTTTAACAGGCACTTCTTTAAGAGTTTTGCAAGTTACAGGTCAGACAATGTACATATAAAAAGCCACTGTTCAAAAAAGTGTTTTGATACTTTTAAATACTAGTCTAACATTTAGTTTTTATTTCTGACTATTTAAAAAAGCACTGAAAATCCAGCAGTGAGAGGAGGGATTTAATCCAAAGACTTTAAAGAAGTCATGTGACTGTGGTTTGGGGTGAGGAGTAGGTGGTAGCACTGCACCAGCATGAGCACCTCTCTGAAAGCATATTGCATTGCTGCTGGGGTGTTGGGGGGTGTTCATTTTCTGTATTGCGTACCCCTGGCACTGGTTAGTTCATTTGCATATTTCTTACTTTGGGGGCGTTGTTCATTGCGTTAGCCACCCTTGTGACTCCCTGTCTTCATCATGCTGGGCAGCTGGTCCTCTACTGGCCTCTTACCTGAGCTGGAGGCACATGAACTCTGCTCATTAGTATAAAGCATTGAACTGTGAGGCTCTACCTCACACTTTGCACATGGGTCATAGCAATATGAAGAAACGCCTTTGACATGCTGAGACTAGAGAGTGTTGGAAGGTACCGCAAAGTTGTTCATCACAGTGCTGGTTTGTAACAGAGTTATGCCCTTTTAAAGATACTGTGGACCACAGAGAGAAACAAAGCATTGATGACTAAGAGCTGACCCTCCTTGCCAGTATGGAGACAGTGTCCATCTCCATGACAACGGGCTAGCCCACCCCTCTGTTCCGCTTTCTGATTTGGGGAGACTGGCAGTGGGGGAGCAATGTGACGAGCAGGTCCCAATGATTCGCAGTAATAATCAAAATCTAATACTCTCCTGCTGTCCCTGCATGCTGTCTGTATTTCTCTCCTTGCATGCTTCTCTCTCTCCTTTCTCTTTCCACTTCCTTTCTCTTTGTCTTTCTGTCTGTGTAGTCCTGCCTCTCTCACCCTCTCTTTCTTTCTGTCTCCAGAGGTGTGACTGGGAGCCTCTAATGATCTCCCCCTCCCTCTCGCTCTTCTTATTTTCCTATGCCTTTTCTTTTAATGTTTCTGCATCAATTATTCAGTTTTTTTTTTTTTTTTTTTGCCTTTTTATGTACTGCATTAATATTTATGATTAATCATAAAGAAAACTATTATCACATGGCTAGCTATCGATGATTCTCATGAGTATTTATTAAATATTTGCAAGTCATAACTGTATTATCTGTGTATACATCCACTGTCTACGTTAATAATCTGGATCAACAGCCTAAGGCATATTTGGATCATTCGAATTACTCACTGCCTCAGGGAGGTTCCATAGCTCTTTTGACCATAATGAGCTGGCGATTGCCATGGAGTAACAAAATACAGTTCTACACACGTATGGCAAGTTCAAGGTTGATTCATACACACATCACTCATCATGACCTGCGTTTAGTCGTGCTGCTTTGTGGGTTGTGCTAATGGCCACTGGAGTCCTTCTAGTAACGTAACACTCAGTGCTTTGGGGTGTGAGACTTTCACTGGAAGAGACCAACTCTATTACACTTACTCCACTTTGACTCCTCCCCCTTCCATGTGCTGTAACCCAACATGCATTGCGTCACATATTGATCCAGTATCCAGTGTCAGCTGGTTCAGACCAGTATGCTTAAAATGTGCCGCTTGTGTAGCAAATAGATTTACTGCCATCTTATTCACAAAGGTCTACCAGTCATCTCCTGGAGACTGAACTTTGTGTGAAGATCAACTTGAACTCTAAGGATGTCTAAGGATATTGTAATGATCAGGAGCTTCAGTGGGCTTTCAGACCTGAAGGAAGCGCATCGAAGTCTTGTGGTCTAAGTTCCTCTTATCTTCTTATCCAGAGCAATGTCCAACAATGGGAGTTGTTCACATTTTAATCAGCATGTATACTTCATGGGAATCTCTTCTATGCTTCATTAAGGCACAAAACTTTTAACCTCCACTGTCCTCAACAGGCATAATAGCTGTTCAGGGTACAGTGAAGAGGAGGATCTGAACTGGTGTAACTACCTAAAAGTTTAGTGCAACTACCAGTTCAACCCAGACTGTGTTCATTACTCTTAGTGACAACTCAGTAATCAGCAGGACTTCTAGGGGATCTAACTGATCTCAGACCTGCGCATTTGCAGCAGTGTAACGTAGCGGCATCGCGGCAACGCACGAGGAGCATTATTAGAAAGAGACACCCAGTCACGCCTCTGACAGACGCTGAGCGACGGGCTTTTCAGACTCCTCTTATGTGCCTTGACAGAAGCCATTGAACGTGTTTTCTTTGTTCTCCCTCTTCTTCTCTCCTGCCTACACCCCCTTCCTCACTCTCACACTCATACGCCCTTCTGAACACAAGTCATGCTCTCTGTTTTCACCGTCACTTCCGACTGGCCATACACAGCATCAGTAGGAACCATCATTCCCTTTTTTCTTTGCAGGCAGAGATATTTAAGCCAAGCATGCCACACATGCATGCATCTCAGCAGAGGAGTGTGGAACTACATAGTCACTTGTGTACACTGCTGAGACACTGGGAGGAAGTTCTTTTAAAATTTACACCACTGTGCGCAATAGAACAACCAGAGATTATTAATTTCTGCTGGAATTCATAAACATTTGGGGATATTATTTTTTATAGCGGTTATTATCTAACAGCTACAGTGACCTTATAACAATCCAGAACTAGCCAGACACTTGCAGATAAAAGTTTTTATTAAATAAAATAAAAAAGGTTTATTTTCCATAGGGCAAACAAGACTGGTAGTGATGCAGAGAGCAGCGGTCTCAGGCAAAACGAGCAAATTACCAAACCAGGGAGATCAAAAACAAAATGCAAGGACTGTCCAAAACCAGCAGAGCAAAAAAGACAAACAAACAAAAAAACAGGCAGACAAATTCAAAAGGGCCAACAAAGACAAAATCTGAAGAAAAAAACAGGACCATTAAAAAAACTGGCAGTAGAACGAAATGCTTAGTGTAGACTTGAAAAGTGGCAGTGTGTCACAATGAATGAACCAAACAGACTGGTGTAAATGGACAGACATAATAGAAAACAGGAGTGATCAATATTCCGGTGATGAGGAACGTGTGAGTCTTCAGTGACAGGATGATGGGATTTGTTTTAAAGGCCATATATATATATATATATATATATATATATATATATATATACAGCAGGACTGTAGTTTGTAAACAATTTTTTAAGTATTCCATTCCTTCCATACATTATTACTACATGCCATACAGTACCTGTAGTATGTTTATCAGTATAGCAGCCTTGCCATATTGATAACACACCACATGTACTCCCCACCCCATTTATTTCAATGAGTACAGGTCTTTAATACACTTTAACATGTAGTTGCCTTAAAACTGTTACACTATGATGGCATGGCACTTGCTTGAAGTATATATATAAAAAAGATCATTTAAACCATGCAAGATATTTTAAACCTGGTTGACAAGGTATTTCACAGTGTTCAATGCTATATTTTAATCTTGATTTTGTTGCAGAAATGTCACTGAAATGTAACTATTGATCCATAATTTACATATCTCTCTAAGAGACAGAGCCTTCTTTTACTTGTATAACAATAACCTCCATCTATCTTTGTTCAATTGTTTTGCTCATTTGTCTGTTCCTTGATCTTGCCACCCCTCCTCCACTATGTGGTGATTAAACTTTCATAACTTTGTTTCTGACGTCAGATTGCACTGGCCTCTCCCAGAGGACGCCTTACATTCACCCTCTCTCTCTCTCTCTCTCTCTCTCTCTCTCTCTCTCTCTCTCTCTCTTGCTCTTTCTCTCACTCTCTCTTTCTTTATTTCTCTCTCTCTGTTTCGCGCGAAAGCTCTCAGCTAATTACTCCATTCTCTGCCCACCTTTTTTTCAGTCTCTCCCTGTTCTTCATTCTGCCTCACTGGATTCTCTCATCACAACTTGTTCTGTCCTATTAAAACTTTCACTTTGTGAAGTGACAAGAGTGCAAACAGTGTGACAGTGTGTGTCTGCTTAAATATCATGGTGTGCGTTTAAGAAAACGCTGAGGCTCAGCACACATTTCCATCTTACTCTACATATCCTCTCCTCTCTCCTCTCATACCGGTAATTCATCTGTTGAATTTTTTTTTAAATTTCACTGCACACTGTCTGTCCTCTGTATCACAGTTCTGGTGTACTGGAGCTCTTCATTGTTTCGGGGATGTGTGGTCCACACTTAAAAGCCCAGGAAGTGCCCTTGCTCTGTAGTGTCCACTCCTTGTTCTGTAGTGGTAGCTTATTTAGATAAGTAAAGTGGAACCCATGAGCCACGGCATGGAAAGTGAATTTCTTATCTCTAACAAGTCAGTCAAACAAATCCAATGATTATGCTCCCATCATGGAATGTTGCAGAATTTCTTACACATGTACTCACACACACATGTTTTCTCTCTCTCCATCTCCCTCTAGCTAACACACACACACACACACACACACACACAGTTCCCTGCTTTTTATTTTTAACCCAGTCCAGTCACTCATAGCTCACAGATGACGCAGATGCAAACGCAACACTGACACCAACAGCCAGTGAGAGATAGAGAGAGGAATAGGGAGAGAGAGAGAGAGAGAGAGAGAGAGAGAGAGAGAGAGAGAGAGAGAGAGAGATGGGAGAGAGAGAGAGAGAGAGAGAGAGAGAGAGAGA
>JAOYMR010000008.1:1798805-1810379 GCA_025802075.1 Tenebrosternarchus preto
ACTTTCTGGATATCTGAAACTAGATGTATTTCCTGAGCTACACCTGTGTGTGTGTGTGTGTGTGTGTGTGTGTGTGTGTACACGCATGCATAGGTGGAGAAAACCTCCCAATGAATACAGAACAGAGGAAAGTTTATCAGATGAAATGCATAAATGTATCACCACTGTTCCAGGAATGTGACAGAAGTAGAAAAAGAAGAGCAGATGCAAACAGACTGAAGAGTCAAGCAGAATCACTTCAAAGAGAGAGAGAGTATGGTTCACCTTACCGGATGAGAACAGGAGTGTACAGCAGGCCTACGATAGGAGTAACGTTGATGCCCATCAGCATCTTGCTGTCAATGTCCTCCAGGCCCAGGCTGCCATATTTCACCTCTCTGTACGTCTCATCGTAGTGCAGAATTAACTGCATCTGCAGCAGACCTGCAAAAACCTTTAATTGGAGCATTCCTGCACGGTGCTTGTACTGAGGCATACTGCACGCTCACAGTCACGGTGCACATGTAAAGTGCTGGGCTCTCTTTATTTTAGCTTATGGTCATTCATTTTGACCACTTGCATATTGCATCTTTAATAAGTTGTTTTGGTATTAAAGATGGATATAGATATTTAGATGCTTATGAGATAAAATGATCCATGAGCTGTCATCTCCAGCCATAAAGAGGAAACATACCCATGTAAACACTGTAGAGGATCATGCCACCACAGCTGGCGCCCACCACGTTCTTAACCACACCCAGCCTTTTCCTCCTGTAATACTTCCTCTCCTCCTCTTCCTCATCATAGTCTGGGTGCGGCCCCAGAAATTGGTCTTCCTGCCAGAGAAAGAAGTCATATATTCATTGGCTGATAAAATAAAGAAAGTTTACAAAATTGCACACCAGACTTTTATCTTGCACAATCAAAGAAAACGAGACACAGAGGCAGCATTAAATGCTACACACTCGAGTAGTTTACCATGCTTTCGCACAATTTGTGCTTACGCGCAATTTAAAATCCGTTTAAAGACTACGTATGATTTGTGAAATTCATAAATACCGATATCTTCTCTTCACGCCTGTGTGTACCTGTATATTGCCCTCTTGAAACTGCAGCTGCAGATTATCGTCGTCAGCAGGGGGCACACCCTGCAATTCAGCCTCACGGTACACGTTGTCTTCTGTATTCACTGCTGCCATCTGGTGGTCAAAAGGTAGAAGGTCTAAGAAAAACAGAGCTAATAAAAACTATAACTTAATAATTTAACGGCAGAAGCTTAACTAAATCAATAGGATTATAATAACCTATATAGAACACTTTTCGGTTGACCCAAAAATCGCAGGAACACCAAATAATTTGAGCAAACGAAGCCACAAATTATTGAAGCAAATATTTCAAACACAAATATTCGGCAGTAATAACATGGCAACGTATGTCGCCTTTAGACTGTTGGTCCTTTTTAGGTTTATTTGGAATGATTTAAGTAGTTTATATGTTTACCCAAAACGTCTGAAGTTTTCAGTGTCAACCAAACCTGCACTTAAAAACAAGCATTGAAAAGACTTGACAAATATTGCAAAACTACCTACCTGTACTTGGAACCCGTAACGTTGTGGTCAACAGTAAGAGAAAAAGGAGACAGGACGGAATAGCTTGTGCATTTAGTTTATAACCCTTTCAGAGTTGAAAAGATTCTGCTCTGAAGCTCATGAAGCTATTCTTTTTCTATAACTGGAAAAAAGTTAAATCTGACATGAGGAAACGAAAGTTGCCTTTCACTTCCCTCTTCTTGTGATGTCTTAAAGATACAGTACCGTTTCAAATTACACCTGCGTTCAAGCCCGAATACAACAAAATAAATGTGTGGCACTTTGAACAGGAGCACCGCCTTCTTGAGGGACTTGAATGAGTTTGTGATGTAAAGATGCAGTACTCTAGAAATCACAGACTTGCATCAACCAACTTCTCTTGCTATGGCTGATGGGGTCACCCAGCTGGCCTTCGTCTGAACAACCAGAGGATTTCAGTCACTTTGGAACGGCTCACCATTTTTGCAAAGTCAGTGAAAACTGGAAAGTTAGGCTGCCAGTTAAATAGGGAAATTAGCACCAGGTATCTGAAAGTGTTCTCTGATTTTGATCGGTGTTCTTTCTCAATTACCGGTATATCATTTAATTTTTTAATGCTGTACTTTAGAATATATACAATTTATGATGAGCTTAAAATACTGCTATTTGACTCCTCTTAGGATAATTTCACATAGGACTACACCATGACCTTGACATTTAGGAAATTGTGCGTTCTCCAATTTTGATCTCCAGTGTGTCATCTTTGTAATTAATAAGGGTAGACAAGATGCATAAATTCTATCATATTTAATTAAACTGTGCAACAAAATAATTTTCCAAAATAGCATGAATACAATAAAACTTTAGTGCATCAGTTATCACACAGTTAACATATATATATACATATAAAAAATAAAACCAACCAAACAAACAAAAAAAAAGGTTGACTGTTCAGCTGACATCAGATGGAACAAACCAATAACAACCAGCACCCATACGAAACATGGTCCCCACACACAGACACACACACAAACAGGGTGTGAAGGCAAGACACTAATACGAATAATAAATCAGTCAGCAACCATGTAGTCACAACGTCCCATGCCAATTTCAATAAAGACTCCAGCACTTCAGCAAGTAATTACTGGGTCACCGAATACATCAAGTTCTACCACTGCTTCAAATCTCAAAAGAGATTTAATACATGAAGGCTGAGATCAAGTGTGCAACATCATCTCTTAACTCCCAGTATGCCCGACGCTCCCCAGCCACTCAGCTGCTGTGTGGATGAGCTTTAACCAGTGCCTGCTGCAGCTCTGCGCATCATTTCCTCATCCTGCACAGAGAGCTCGGTGAGCTTGCGGCCCAGTCTCTCGTGCAGGTCAAGGTACTTGGCGACACAGCGATCCAGACACACCGCCTCGCCTTTTGAAAGTTCCGCTTCCTTGTAGTGAGGGGGGACACATTTCCTGTGACATGCATTGGTCATGCTGCAGGAGAAATAAAATTAAAAAAAAAGGGGTAAACATACATTTACACATACAGAGCTGTAATGAACTCTTTAACCTCATATTTTGGGGGGTTTAAACTACTTAATGTACTGCTTGGAATGGACACCATACCATAGCCCAACTTTCACAGGCACTAGTTAATGCCACTTCACAATTCAGTTGTGAAACAAGCTTGCGTTTGCCTAGTTAGTTGCTTGCCAGGCTAACAGCTCGTTAAAGTTACTAGCTGTCCAACTAGTCATATGTAATTGCTATTACCTAGGAAATACAAAACAATTTACAGCTAGTTATCGTTAGTTGAACCAAATATTAAATGCCATTTGCTCCTGTACTGACGTTTAATATATCGATCAACTTGTCCTGTTAATAAGCCAACCTACATACCTAGCATGCCCTTTTAGATTATCCCTTTAGCGTTACATCTTACAAATGCCCCAGTAAATCTACCATGTTAGATATCGAAAGATATCGTGCTTATAAGCAGAACCTTGCTATCTGACTACCGAACCTGTAAGCTTGCTAGCTAGCTGATAACGTTACCGGTTATACATGTCTGCCATCATTTCCACTTCGAGCTCCGCCGCCAGCTGCTGCGCTTTCATCGGATCCATCTCGACAACTTTATGTTTTCAGTCACCCCGTTGAAACCTCACCGTGAAGAGCTCCAACCAAGGGGTTCCGTTTAACAAAAGAACCCTGATAGCAACGTTTAACCTTCAGTGAACAGAACACGTGTGGTAGTCCCGCTCCCAAATTCTACTTCCGGTGTCAATATAGCTCCTCCTAGTCTGGTTGCTATCGTAGCAAGCTCGCTATATTTTATATCCTGTACAAGACGCATTAATTCATTGTTCATTCCCCTTTATATAAGAACTGTTTTTACAGAAAAACAAAAATGTACATTTACAGTACTTCCTGATTCAGGGATACAAGTCCGAACTAATAAGATTTCCCAACATCTAAGTTTTCAAATATGCATAATGAATTTCGATGTCATTTGATTAATAATTTAACAAAAGTGCCCCATGTGTGTACAAAAGACTAACATTTCTGGAAACCTTTAAAGAAACATTAGGCACTTGTGGTTCAGACTCACAATTTGTTGGTACAAGAGGAAACGACTCAGACACGCCTGCCTTACAAAAGCAAGAAGGGTTCAATCTGTCTCCTCTCCAGTCACATCAACGTCCTCCTCCTCTTCTTCTGTGTCCTCATCCAGAATGGTGATGGGTTGTCCAATTGATAAATGGGGCAGAACACTAGGAGAACCCCAGATATCATCCACGACTACCTCCTCATTTTCTTCACAGTCCCAGTTTTCCGTTGTCTCCAAGTTCACTCTAGTTAAGGGCACTGCTGAAGAACCTGTGGTATTCACCACAGAGCTGTTGGGATCAGTCTGCTCAGGCTCCTCTAAACGTTGGACAAAAACACCTTCTTTGCTTATGCTTGCTGGTGTCCGTGTTGAAGCTTAAAAAAAACAAAGCAGAAAATCTCTTTCATGGCTATTTAGAAGAACATACGTAACGTAGGTGTTTGCAAATCACATGGCTGGTGTGTTTATCTAAATATTCAGGTTGACTTTACATGGTGAAACTTTTCATAAAACAAAATGTCACAAAAGTTGCATAAATTCTGCAACTCTAACTCAGCTGTTGCATCCATCCCAACTTCAGAAAACAACGTTCATGAAACAGCCAGTCAAAACGCCACCATCACATTTCAATTTGGCATGGTGAAATGATATTGTTCAACACAATCATGCAAGCACCCTGACTTTATGGTAGTTGGTAGTTACCATGACAACACAATGCTTTTGTAACTAGCTGGATTAACCAAGGTTAAATGTTAACAGCTGTTTAAACAGATGAGATTGATTATTCAGTTTCTCCTCTCGACACCCCCTTGTTTTATACAGGGCAGAAACTCACCGTTTATCAGCAGCTTCAATTAGAAAAAATTAAAGCACAAATCTGGTCAAATAAACATATGCTCTTCCTGTGAACTTTAATTAAAAACTTAGCCATGAGCCTCCATGTTGTAGACCGCATTCTCTGCACATCTGCCACTGACAAAGCAGTCCATCTTCAGAAGGGCAGGATATGGTCAGGCTCCACCAGTTTCATAATTAAGTGTAAATATTTCTCAGACAGAATTTGTATGTGATTGTGCGATCATCATCATGGCTTTTAGATCAAAGCTAGTCATCCAGCAGAGACCAATAAAGAGAAACACGGCAAAATCTATGAATAAAACTTGCTGCATTTCTCAACTTGTTATATAAGGTAGTGTATTAGACAACAAAAAAGTAGTCGTTCCTAATGTCATGTAAATTATGTGCTGCCAGAATATCAAATGTGTAAACCTGGTTAGGCAAACCTATTTGAGCATTTCACTTAGCCTTTGATGTACAAAAGCTGAAAATATAACTTAACAGTACAAAAAAACCCTTTAATTTACCTTCATCTGATGAAATGCCTTCAGCTTTAGTGCTTAGAAATTGCTGTCCCCTGAATTCCTCTTCAGTAGAAGCCTCTGCATCAGTTATCATTACACTAGAACGGCTTCCATCCATGCCTGCCTCACCATCTTTCCATCCAGTATTTGCTGCCTCGTTTCTATGACCTGTAGTAACCTGGGTAATCTCTTCCACCACTTCCATATCAACATCACTTATTGCAGCCCCATGCTGTTCACAGTTTCTCGTTATTTCTACTTCAGAAATCGCCCCTTTTTCTGTATGCTCCTTCACTTTCTCCTTATTCCAAACATTTGGTTTACCAAATTGGGTGTTCACACTATCTGCATGATGGAAATCTCCAGTCATGTCCGATGCCACCTCTATCGATTCATTACAACTTGAAGTCAGCATTTCACATACATTTTCTGAAACTTGATCATATTTGAAACTTTTTTCAGCATCTAATGTTTTTGATTTCCCAACTGACATCACAGTGTGCGTTTTATCTTCAGATCCAAAAGAATGTTCAATTATGTTACAAGATTCACTCTGAGAGTTATTTTCCACTTCACATACATTGTTAAATGCGCTCACAAATGGAACAGAATACAAGTCCGAACCAAGCTGAGAATTCACATTAATGTTGTGACTGGGCAAATATGGATGAATGGAATTAGTGTTAACATCTGTGTTATCATCATCTGTCTCACAGTTTCCAATTAAACATCCATTTTTGCTTTTGTATGAACTTTGCACCTCTTTGCCACTGACTGCTTGGTTTTCAGAATCAGCTTTTTTGTTTTTACTTTTGTTAATTACTTTTTCTGTTTTACCATCTACATCCACCCCCCTCTCTGCTTTGCTGACCTCATCTGCCCTCCTCTCTACTATACTTTCTCCATCTGCTTCTTTCTCTTGTCCAACGATGCCCATCATCAATGTTCCTCTCTTCAGAAGGCCCCGCTCTCTGAAATCCCTGAATTTCTTAGTGAAGTTTGATGGTGGTGGATTAGTGCATTTCCTTTCAGTTGTCTCAGAATTCTCCGAGTCCTGAAAACTGAGCTTTGTTCGAAGGCCCACTGGCAGAAAGAATTTAGCATCTGTTCCTTTACTGTAGATGGTCTGGTGGAAAACATGATCGACAATGCTTGGCCTTTTAGCTTGATTAGCATGCCTACCAAGTTGTTTAGAAGTTTGAGTGTTCGCATCAGTGCTTATATCCTCATATGAGGCATTACTCAGCTCAGGCTCTTGTGCTGTACTGCTTCCACACCCATTACTCACCTTGCCTTTTGCCTTGTGCAAATCATGGTGGCCAACAAAACCTTCAGATAACCCATCTACAGTCTGCATTTTGCTTACAGACTGTAAAAGGCCCAAAGCGTGTTTTCCTTTTTTACTGGGCCTTCCATGAGTATGTTTTACTACATCTTGTTTGTCATCCTTCACCAGAATGTGTCCTTCATTCTGTACAGACTCAGCAATTTTGCTCCTTTGTGCAAACTGCAAATTACAATGGTCTGCAGAGGTGGAATAATCAAAACCTGTACAGGAGTTGTTCGATTTCCTTATTTTGCTCAACTTTTGAACAAAGCCTGCAGCACATTTAGCTTTTTTAGGAAGCCTCCCACGCCCACATTTTGCTACAAGAGCAGTTTCTTTTTCATTCATCCCTTGTCTAGGTTCACTTTGATTTCCACACTTCAAAGGTTTTGCTGTCTTGCAGTGTGATTGGTTTTCCAAGGATGTCAGATCAGTCGACACTCTTTTGACCGTCTTGCCAGACCCAAGCCAGCGTATTTTTTTGGAGCACGTGTTACTAAGCTGTTGTGTGGTTTCAATGCCTGGAACAGTCCCTTCATTCACACCGCAAGGTTTCATTAACATGACCACTTGTACATCAACTCCATTTGAGCCACAAGCTGCCATCTTGGCTCTTTTGCCATCTCGCTCATTAGTCACTGCATCAACACTACATCTTTTTGGATATATTCTCTTGACGTTTGATGCCTTATCTGCTGGCCTGTCTGTCTTGTTGTCCTCCGAAGTTACTGATGTCCGATTCTCAAGACTCCGGCTTTGCATAGTTAGCCGTCCTAATCTGCTCTTAGTGGCCTCTTCAATGTAATTATTTTTTTGTCTTAAACTGCACAATCTGCTCCTTAGCACTGGGCCACTACTTGACAAGGAAGCACAACTGTTTACATATGGACGAGCACATGATGGATTCTCTTGGTCGATTTTGCCAGGGAGCCCCTTAGGTTGGGGTGAAGAAAACAACGGGGGCTGCAGGTCAACAGGTGATACAGACCGCCATGAAGACATTTCCAATGGTCTTAGATTACCACATTCCTTTTCACATGCAAGGGGTGAAAGACATTTTGGGAGTCTCATCTCATTGAAGTTGGCCCCATCATCAGATTTTGAGGCTTCAGTTTGATTAAACAATGCTTGATGTGTTATACTGCGAGGGTGCTTCACTGCTGTCGAACTGGCCATGCCTTTGTTGGTTTCTATGGTTATGTTTACTCTGTCTAATGAATTTTGTGCTGTGTTGCTTGTGGTCATGTTTGAAGTGTGTACATTCCCATGTTTCATTGACTGAACAGTGTTATCTGCAGTCCAAAAAAGATTATCCAACACATTCAATTGACCTACATTTTGGTGTGGCAGTCCAAGACTTTCAGTACAAACAGGAAGGTCTTTTTGTGGTGTAACACATGGAGACATAAATGATGCTGGATAACTTGCCACAGGTGCCACATTCTTCAGGTCTACTGTTCTGCATCTGGTCGGGCACTTTAAAGCAGGATACTTTGAACCTACAAAAGAGAAATCACAGCTGAGCAGAGATAAAACTACTGAAGTTCTGTTGGGACCCACTAGGTATGCAGAACAGTGGTATTTATCAGTAGCCATACAAATCACAATGAGAAATGTGTACTGAACACATGCCATGTTTTAAGCCCAGGACAGAGCAAACAGTGCACCGATTTGAGTCTGAAAGAGCTGAAGAAAGCACACACACAAACAGAGAATACAACTACTCACTCATATGCTTAAAGAACCCAGTCTGGTACTGAGATCACATTTCATACCTACTTTACCACACTTACTTTACATGGTTTCATGTGTAAAAAGCAAAATGAGCTATATTGAGCTAGAATCCGTTTTGTAGAAATTTCATTTCTTATAGTACAGGTAAACTGTGTTCAATTTTTAATAAATACATTTGGGGAAAGCATCAACTCCCTTCAATTAGTCATTCAGGACAAACATCAACTGTAACTGAAGGCATTAGGTAATCCACAACTGTGGCATTAATGATTTCTGATAAGTAAATCTCCACAACAAAAGAAATCTTCACTTTATACAAGTATGACATTTTACCTGCTGCTTGTTGTCCAGAGGTTATCTTGCCTGCGCCATGTCCCCCAACCCCTATGCTTTCCCCATCCACACAAAGGATATTAGCTTCACATTGCTCCATTTTTGAATCCAGGTGTGAAGATAGCTGGTTTAACTGATGCATACCATTTCCATTCATTGATTCTGAGGGCAGGATGTTTATACCCATCATAACCATATCCTCCAGTAGCCTTGCAATATGTTCATCAGACTCTTCAGCCTGTGGCAGACCTTGTGATGTTGGTTGCATTTGTAAAGGAGAGGAGAGAAGAATGGAATCATGGGTGGGGAGATGAGGCTTTTCTGAAGGATTTCTCACAGGGGTGCCAGGAGATGATGTATTCAGGTCTGAAGGAGGTGTAAGTGTTACAGTCCCAAGACTCTGACATGGAAGTGCTTCAGATGGATCCACCCGAAATCCAAGGCAGGTCCTCTGGCTCTGAAAAAAATCCACAGCAGGTATAAATATAGGAACATTCAGAGGCAATGCAAAATGGATAAATCATTTTCTGAACACAAATGACCCCTTTACCTCACAGTCACTGTGCAACATTCCTTGGTCACCATGGCACCGCTCTGAGGCAGTAGATCCACACACACTTGATTCACCTGCCCGGCTCTCCTCATGGATGCTAACAATCTCCCACAAAGCCCCTCTGCTTCTCCTCTTGAATTTAATCTTCAGCGAGAGCTGAGTGTGTCCTGATTGCTTAAAGACAGTGCTATTTTGGAAACCTAGCTTGTCAACCAGCCTGCGAAAGTCTTTACCGCCAATTCTTTTTGTTCTCGCCAAGATCCCAGAATTTAAGAGTTCTGACTCAGTACCCTTAACATTCAATAACTTGATTTGTTTTTGTTTTGGACTTTTGTTCATGTGGTCAATCTTCTTAGGATTTTTGTCACTTATCTTTTCTGTTTGCTGGCTGCATTTGAAGTAAGCTGGATCCAGTGTTTCACTAAGGCTGGAGGGGGAGGTGGCAGTGTCTTTTAACAAGTCAACACCAGCAAGTGGAGAAGTGTTGCTGGAGTTGCAAGACACAGAAGCTAAAGCAGGAGGTTGAGCCATACACAGTTCAGGACCCGACACACAGCAAGCATCAGCTTCGGGACTATCTGTCTGAGTCCCTGCATGTGTAAAGTTTTGCCCCTTGGTCAGGACCAGCATACTTGGATCTTTCCTTCCTCCTTCTGTCTGCAGACCAATCTCCCTCCATCTCACAGCTTTGTCCTGATGCCTATTCACCTGTTTTTTCTTCCCATCTATAAGATTACCAAAGCCAAGCTTATGTGCAACATCAATCACCTCCTCCTGTTCACCAAGGCCCTCTCCTATCATCTCCCCAGAGTATATGAACCCAACTAACTTGAGAAGAGCATTAGCCCCTACTGCATTAAGCTTGACTAGTTTGCTCTGCCCCATTGGAAGTGAAGGGGAGTTGGCAAGGGCTCTAGAAAAAACTGGACTGAGGGCAGACAACACACAGCTATGTGCAGGAACAGTAACACCTAGAAGAGGAAGAATATTATAATTGTGCATAAAATTAATGTGCAACATTTTTGCAGCACACACATAGTTATGGTACTTAGGAAACGCTAAAACTTGGCTCAAGCCCACGTATTTCACAAAGTGTAATAAAGTACATTGAATTTTATAACCCATTAAAGAAACAAAATCTATTTATTTTAGATTTAGGTTAGAGCTTCCAATCAAAAGTAGACTAGTGCTGGCTTCTGTAACTGTTCATACCTTTTCCACATTAAAACCATGCTTTAAAAAACGATTGTTGTAAGATTGTAGTTTACATCCACGTATTTGTTTCAGTAAGTACAATGGTAAAAATGTAACAGGCCTGAAAAAAATAGACCTCCACCCTCACCCTCTGTCTGCAGCAGTGTGTCACAGTGGAGGCTGCCATGCTGTTGTTTCTGTAGTTCACGAAGGAGGAGCAGGGCAAAGCCTGGGTGCCTGTATCTCCACATTTTGAGAACTTCACAAAATACATTAACGATACATGGTCAGACAGGTCGTACTTATTTATCCGACTATTAAGGAAATACCCATAAAACATTCTAATAGTCTGAATACCAAAATGTAATGCATTAACTACAAACACGCAGCTAGCTAATATTATCCAACTATGAATTTAAAGACTGGATGCTGAATTATCATACATTACCGAGATTTAGTTGCAGAAGAAATCGAAAACGTATGTGAGCTTTGCCTAGACCATGTTAAAGTTAACATAAAACAACGTAGCAAACAATACACAAATCAACTGAATACGAATCACGTTGATAACCTTACGTGTGTAGCGAGCAACAAAAATGTCTAGTTAGGATTTGTGACACCAAGCTGGCTATAGTTAATTAAGTTGTATACTGCCTAAAATGAGATGATCGGGAATATTCGTCACAAAGCTTGTGTATAATAAATTAGGTTTAATTTATCCAGGCAATTAAACGAGATAAAAGCAACCGAAAAATCGGCACCACCGCTCATGTCAGCTAGCTTGTTAACTGGTAACTTTATTGCTAAGATAAAGTGAGATTGAGTGTCAAGCTATTATTAGCTCACCTGCTAACTTGTAACTACCTAGACAAGGCCTTCCTCGCCTAAATAAACAGCTACATTACCGAAAGATCTCGT
>JAOYMR010000008.1:1818809-1867036 GCA_025802075.1 Tenebrosternarchus preto
ATTTGGAGATCACATTCCTCCTTTGTCCCAACTCCTCACAGTGCTTTTGAGCGACACACACACACACACACACACACACACACTTTAACCGTCTCCGTACAGAAAGCATTTCCCTTTCAACTTCCCCTCTTTCTTGTGTACGAAGCAACTTCCTGTTAGAAGGGACACACACAAACATCCCTCTACTCTCTTACAGATGACTTGAACCACCACGACTCTCCAAATCGCTGCCCCCCCCGGACATCTCTGCTGACTGCATAGCACCGTGCCACCCTTCCAAGTCTGCTCGCTTGGCGCATGCCCTCAGGAAGTACCTCAGGCAGCCAGCCGTGTTGGTGAGGGCCGTCTCCCACTCCAGGTGTCGTGGTTTGCAGGTCTCCTCTCCGCCCTCGCTGCCTCTCTCCCAACCCGAGTGTGGCACCATCACCTCGTCGGACAGTGCGTGCAGCGCATGGTCCACAATCTCCATTTTCACAGAGTCATGAGATGAGAGGTTCCACAGAGTGCCTGAGGAATGCAGACGAGAACCATTACCACCGCTAAAAGATGCTTTAGCACAGACTGTGGGCGAGTGTGGGTGTGGCCGTGGGCGTGGCCGTGTACCTGTGATGGTGTCAGTCAGATCCTGATCTCTGGTCTTCCTCAGTAATCGCACCAGTGCGGGGATTCCGTCACAGTTCTTGATGGCGATCTTGTTGTCTGGGTCTCGTCCGTACGAGATGTTCTTCAGAGCTCCACATGCTGCGTGATGAACCTCCTTCTTTGGATTGTCCAGCATGGACACTAGAGCTGGAATGCCCTTCAGACGTCTTACTTCTGACTTCACCTAGATGTCAGAGTGGGGAAAAAAGGAAAAGCTTCATTTCTGTCCTTGTCTGGTGGGTGTGTGTGTGCGGGTGCGTTTGCGAGAGTGCATGTGTGTACCTTATCATTTTTAAAGGTGAGATGCTGAAGGTAAGCTGCTGCATTGCTCTTAACTGGGTCCAGGCGGTAATTGAGCATGGCGATGACCTCTGGCAGCTCGGGCTGTCTCCATGACGTCGGAGCAGGGCCTTTGCGCAGGGTGCTGTCCAGAGATGCCATGCTGCCCCTCTCTCCCTGAGCCAGAGGAGCACCCCCTCCCCAATAATACATATCTCCTGCTCCACTCATATCCCCATCCAGAGTGCCCTCATAGGACCTACACACACACAATAAATAAATAAGTCACTTATAGCACAAACATAACTGAACTGGTCAGTTTATTCCCTAAAAACAGTAAGAGTCCTACAGCAACCCCCCCCGCACAGACCCCTGCTCTCACCCGGCCCTGCGTGGCGGTGGAGCATGGTGGACGTGTGCTAGCCGCGGCATGGTGCTGTAGTGAATAGGAGGGCCCATGCCATAATCGGGGTCATCGTATCCTATGCTTCTCTGGTCGTCCTCTAGGCCGTAGGGCTCCGGAACAAAGCGCTGCAGGCCGGAGATGTCCAAGCCACTGCCCATGCGGCCCACCTGCGGCTGGGCTGCGTACGGGTCCAGCTGGGGCCTGCTGTGGGCACGGTAACCCGGGTCCAGCGTCCGGTAGCCATCCACAGGTCTGGGGAGATGAAGACACAGGCTTACCAAAAACACTACAAATGGATATAGAATCTGTAATGCCCTCACTTCAGAATATTACTGCCACACCCTAAATATTGGATTTGTATTTTTTTTACGATACATTTAACAAAAAAATGATACACAAGAGGAATTCTTGAAATGAGTTTATCTGCCAAGAATGTGTCTACTCAGGAATCGAGACATTGCTACATACCTGTAACGATCTTCCATGCGGGCTCCTCGGGTGAGGCTCGCATAGGCCTCAGAGGGCGGGGCACTGCGGTAGTCATCATACCCCCCTGGTGGCCCGTAGTGGTAATTGCGAGGGACTGTAGCAGTCGGGTAATCCATGTGTCCACCTGGCTGCCTGTACAAGCGATCCACTGGCGGGTTGTAGCCACTCATACCGGTGACGGAACCGGTGCCATCCAGAGACAGAGTGTCAGAGACCGACGGGATAATCGTTCGAGTTGTGGTCGTCTTGGTAACCTTTTTGACCTGATTAGAAACGAAATGAGTTTATTTACAGTCCATGTCGGAATTACAAGGGTAATGAACTGCAACAGCACACGAGGAAAGAAGCGCAAGAGATATCAGGCTCTAGATCTCACTTACTCCTTGGCTCTTGCTGAATTAGTAAGCCGTAAACTTGAGTAAACCACAAAAAGGTGTTGGCTCCGGGAACTGAAGTGGAAATGCAAACGTGTGAAAGTGCTTACAGTGGTGTCGGTGCTTACTGTGGTTTCAGTGCGGCGTGTAGTGCCATCCTCGCCGGTTTCAACAGAAATGACCGGCGACGTGTCCCGAGGATCTTCCTCTACTGTGACGGTCTCCTCGACAACATGACCTGGGTCCAACATCCTGTACTGTAAAGGGCACACGCACAACGCATGTATGTTCACAAACCCCAAATAATGAGCAGCTACCATATGCTGAAAGGGCTTCCTGTGACGCGCACGCACGCACACACACACACACACACACACCATTCCTACCTGTGTGCCGTTGATGTATCCCTCGTTTAGTTTGAGCCTCTCTAATTCTGCATCACCAGGAATACGCCCGTTCTGGGGGGGGGGCGACAGTAGCAAGAGAGCGCGAGCGTGTTAACAGAATCCACACACTTGCAGGATTATGGTAGAGGTGTCTCAGCTGCCAGTGAGCGGGCTGCTTAGCTATTCCAAACATTCAGAACTGCAGCAGGTTTCTGGGACACTGGAGGAATGGCATTTTATCAGTGCGGTACTCACTCCAGTACACATTCTCTCACACTCACACACACACTTACTTTCCTTACCAAAAACTACTGCTACTGTATGAAAGAAGTTTGTAAATAAGTAGCGAAGGACTGATAATGCACCCCTAATGCAACCATGCAGAGAGAACATACGCTCTCACACATACAGTTCCCATCCAGGAATCAAAAAAGGGTAAACAGTACTCATTCCATTCCTCAGAGGGAGCCTCTGAGCTGGGAAAAAGAGTTTAGGCGAGGCCCAGGCTTGTGAGGACCTGTAAGCAGATAGGCCCAGAGCTTACCCTGCATCTTTAGTTCTGCCACAACCGTCAACAAAACGAAGACGAGGCCGATGCCAGAATTCCAAAGCCACTACCTTTTATGTACCCGCTTCAGCGCCTCGATCTGAAGCAGCCACAACAACAGTGGTGCACATGAAGCGTGTGCACGTGCCCCACACAGCAAAGCATGTGCATAAATGCAAAAAAAAAAAAGCCACATAGAATCATACCATAAATGATCTCACTCACACCAGATCATGAAGCAGGCCTTCATAAAAAGGGAGTCACATGTGTCACAGGCAACAGGAGAACAGTAACAGTAAAATGCCTGACAGATATTAAGTAACATCCGGTTAAGGTCAAAGCACTCTCTGTAATCATTACAAAGAGCATTACTAACACCGAGAGAACCAGATTCTTCTCTCTTATCTGGCTTGCATCACAACCATGAGGGCTTTCAGGGGGTTTCTGGGCATGCTAGCCTCAATTAAACCAACCGAGGGAGCTTTGCCTGAACTTGCAACTAGATTCAGCGCAGCGGCGGGAGGGGTGCTTGGAACACCACCGCCACACGATCACAGAAGTTCACTACAAACATCAGACATCCCTAAACGACTTTGCTTTTCCAGTCCATGTCTAACGCGCAGATAACAGGACAGGCAGACTGGTTTCAAATATGCAAGACATCGTTTTGATCCTGTTCATCAACTTTTCCACCAGTGGAGCTCAAAGCGTGAATCCATTCACTCAGCTCCACAGTAAAACCCATGTCTTTGCAGGACTGTAACTAAGAACAAGTACACTTGGGTACTTGAAAATCACTATATGAACATAATACATTATTATTATTTTGATTATGTTCATTATTAATTGTTCCACAAAATATCTTCATATGCACGTATTTACAATGCATTTGGAAAATATTCAAACTTTCTTTTTACAGCATCACTGTAACAAGACAGCAAGAATGTACTAAATGTACTAAAAAATAATAAGCAGAAATGTTGCATTTACACAAGCACTCAGACCCTGTTGCCATGACGCTTGTAATGAAATTGAGTTCACAAGAGTCCACCATTTCCACCAGTCATCTTCAATTGTAAATTCGGTTCATTGGACATGATCTGGAAAGCCAGATGCATCTTTATAAAGCCCCACTGCAAGAAAAACAAGCCATGATGTTAGGAATTTTGAGAAAAATTGTTCATAAGCCCAACACATGATTCTCAGAAAGCACAGATCTAGAGAAGAGTATACAATAAAATAAATAGAAATCTGCAGCTTTGAAAGTCCCAAAGAACACAGTGGCTTCGTTCTTAAAATAGAACAAGTTCAGAACCATAGAGCCTCTTCTTAAAGCAGAATGCCCAGCCAATCTTATGGACAGAAAGGGTTAAACAGAACCGGGACCACAAAACTGAAGGACACACCGACGGGATGTAGAACATGCAAGGCGGCCAGATGCACTCCAACCAGGTCTTCGTGGTAGAACAACCAGACAGAAGCTACTCCTCAGTAAAAATGCACCTAATAAACAGTCAGGCCATGAGGAAGAAACATTTTATGGTCTCATGAAACCAAAACTGAACCCTTTAGCCTAAAGTACACCAGGCAGTGCTCATCACCTGGCTAGAATATTCCCCATGTTGAGACACTGCAGGGGGACAGGAAAACTGGTCACATATGAAGGAAAGATGAATATCGTACAGGACCGAAGATGAATATCATACAGGACTGAAATATAAACATATCTGAGGAACCCCTGCTCAAGAGACCGCAGGACCTCACATGTGGGTGAAGGTTCACTTTCAAACATGGCAACGACCCAAAACTCGCAGCCAAAAGACGACCAGTAGTGTTGAAGTGTGAATGTTCTTTAGTGCTCAGTGCTTTCCAAACTGCTCTGTAAAACAGACCCCCCCCCCCCTTCAATTTACAATACATCCGTTTTTTTGCACAGTAATGAGGGATAAAATAGTCATTTTAGCATGAGGCCATAATGTACAAGGCGAAGGGGTCTGAACACTTTCTGAATGAACTACAAGTTTCAATACAGAACAGGATGTGTAGAAATGTGTATTTGGAATGCAGCAAAGAGCAGCACAGTACATCGCTGCAGCTACTGAAGCAGCCCTCCCCCCCCCCAAATAAAGACATGACCTTTATTTCTAATCGCCAGCAAATTGTCATGCTCACTTCTAGATGGAACAGTTATACTTCAATCAGAAACCCTACTCACCACCTTCTGTCAACACATTTGTGCAGCTGATAAAGCCACATTCCTCATATCCAGAGACCAGTGTTTACTTGGGAAAATGAAGCATGATCACACCTTGCAAACCACGGCCTCATCAGTATATAAGCAAAAACCTAAAAGCCTCTTCTTAAAATTGCTTTTTCCATATAAACATGAAAGAGAGCATATAATTGTAAATTTAACCGTGTCCTGAGTTCATCCGAATCAGATGTCCTCTAGTCAATTTCGCAAATTCATCAGCGTTGGTCCAAGAGTCGACTCAGGTGAGCCACTGGCACCCAGTTCATAAATTTAGTTATATAAAAGTTTTCATCCATGTAATACAAAACATTCAAGCATGCGTTTATCAATGCTGAAAACAAAAAGGAGAAAACAATTAAATATAACAATGAGTGAAGCAAACGGTCATTTAGAGGAGACAGCCGCATGCACGATGGATTTAAGAAAGCTGATCCCCGGCGACGTGATCCGACGCGTTCTCCACTGATGCAACGTTGCAGGCGCCGTGTTAAACGATGTCGATGACGAGGCAAGATGAACGGGAAACGTGTGCATCATGACGGCAAACGGGGGAAAGAGGATGCAACCAACACACAGGCGATGTTAACACAAATGAGGTGAATTAATGGGTGTGGTGAGTCATCATGCACTGGAAGGGAGATGATGCAGTGGACAATGATCTAGGATGGCGGTCACCACGTATGACACGAGCAGAGTCACGGGTGGGGAGGGGCGGGAAAAGAATGAGAACGGGAGGTGGGACAGCACAATTACGCACGACCCCTGCGGTCGCATGACTGGTTGGAGGAGGCGTTACCTGCAGGGTGGGGAGGGGGCGGGGCAAGGTGCCGGAGGGCCCCACGCTCCTCCTCTCCTCCTCGAGAGCTCGAGTCAGACGCTCAAACTGCATCTCCTGTTCGCGCACAGACGCCAGGAGAGAAGCGGCATTCTCACACTGCTCCATACACACTGAGAGAGAAGAGAAAGTGTTATACACTCACACCACTGCACACACACACACACACCGAGAAAGGTTATACACACCTTCATTCATGTTTATTCTCAATGGGCCAGGATGCAATCACCCTCTCTGACACACACACACACACACACACAACTACCAAAGAAGCAAAAAAACACATTACTTGTACCTTGGAAGAGGAGATATTCCCAGAGGGAACTACATGAGCAGCATAACCAACACAAGCACACAGTTACCCTGACAGCTACAACAGAGGAGCCTAGTTTCCCAGAAGCATAGCAGCATTAAGACAACAGCTGCTGGTGTTATCTAGTTAGCAGCTTGGTGCCATATTTAAAACAATCTTTTGTCACAGAAGTACTGAATGCAAAAGCAGTTACAGAATATTTTGTCCTAAAAAAAAATCTAACAAATCTGAAAACAACCCATTATAAATCTGCACGCGTGCTTAAAATATAGGACTTGGTGTAAAATAAATCAGAGAGCTGGTGAAAGGTTGTGCTTTTGGAAGACCATGTTGAGGAGAGTCAAAGATAACAGGATTCCAAAGATCTGAAGAGAAAAAGAAAGGCAGGCACCAACAAAGATTTTTCAGTAAAGAGTCACATCAGCAGCACACGCGCACACACACAGGAAACCAAACTGGTTTTTTTTTTTTTTTTTACGAGAATTATTAACGTATGTGTGAGAAGAAGATCCATCATGTTCAGACAGGCATAATGAGCTCAGACACAACATCAAACCAGCCAAGGTCTTCTCACATCACACCAGACAACTACAGCACAGATCACGATTAGACGGACTCCGTTTCCACCGTACCACCACATCATACAGGGCCTGAAACTAACATCAGGCATACGCTTGAGAGTTGGAAGTCCACACCACCAGTGCATATGCAGTTCCTCCATAGTTGGTACATAACTTGGAGGAAGCTGGAGTACCTCGTGCGCCTTTCAACCTCTTGCTGTTAGTCGGAGAGGTCAAATGATCAAACGGCAGTGATAGGGCTGCAGCGCACCGTTGCTGCCTTTATTTAGCCACTTAGCATACTTTCACTTTCACCTAAGAGAATAACCCATCTCCATCTCCTCCCTTAGAGCAGTTCCATGTTAAAGTAGGCCATTTGCTCTCGCCACTAAAAAGGCTGATGGCTCACTTGTCGCTGGAATCCAGCAGCAGATAAGTCCTATTCAACTGCAGTATCTTTAACCCCAAAGAACAGGCAGACATGGTCATGTAGATACTGCTAAGGAAAAAAGCAGTCACATTCTCAGGAAAATGACATGCTACAAAACATCTATTCCTGTTCAGCATATGAAGCGGATCTCTTCCCAGAAGCCTTTAATCTGATGAAATCATGACTTGAGGATTCAGAACTTAATATTTCAAAGTGACAGTCAATATATTAAAAAATTATAATACAAGAATCTACTTTATTTCTTTAAAATCACCTGTCACAGTCAGTATTGAATATTACCGTTCTAAAGCAGGTGGAAAGGTCATTTTTACAATAACCATTTCCATTTAATTATTTATTCACCTTCAGAAGAGAAACTAACGACCGATGGTAAACGTGTGATTGTTAACCCTGGGCAATAGTGCAGCAGTTGCTGAAATAATTGCCGATGTAGGAATGAATTTCCCCATTCTAAAAATTCCAATTCAATTCCTTTGGTTAGAACAGTCAAGATTAGCATTTAACTGGTTAACTGTAAAATAATTTTGCACCCAACCACCCATAAAGGACTTCATAAAAGCAGAAAAATAAGTGCTGGCAAGATGGGTGTGCCGTGCCCAGGCCGACGTGGACGCTCAACGCGACAGGCATGCTTTCAAACTCTGCAGTACCAGCGGTTACTCAGTGACATTTGGAAGTTTTACTTACTGGATGGCATCTTAACAGTGGTGTATAAATACATGACTGTGCTGATCAGCACTTGCTCGTTAGCACCAGTTAGCTGAGAAAAACGGGTAGAGGCACGGTGTGAACGGCAGGTGAGAAGCTGCTGCTATCCTGCGGTGCTCTATTTCTGGGTGCAGAGCTTCACACGGAGAGACACCAGATAACTCAAGTCCATGACTTCAAAATCTCTGAAAAACCTAATATAAAGGCTTCACAAATGCACTACTCGCACTGGGTATTGTAGTCCACAAAACTTGCCACCACTTGAAAAGTTCAAAATAGAAACTGTCCATGTACTTTCTTTATTGGATGCTCCACCTTTATTATAGTCAGGTCACAGCTAAAAAGGATAAAGACCTGGTCTACTGCAGACATACCCTTACTGAGAACACAAAGCTGAAGAACAACTAGACTGGAAGCCGAAGCTTGAATCTACTGACGCTACATGCCACTGCAGAGCACTAAACCTAAGCCAGGCTACTGGCAAAAGATGAAGACTGACGAGTTCTCTTTTCAACTCGAGAAGAGAGTCGAAAAGAAACCTCTCTGCTACCAAACTTGAGTAGTACAACTACTACACAAGCCAAAACAAAACCCAAGAACACAAGTCTGGAGCCACTCAAATGAAATCTGCAGACCGACAGAATCTTTCAAAACAAACAGTAGCTTCCAAAAATGAGAGCAAGCTCAAAACGGAAGCTCACTCCAGCCAAGGTCAAAGCTTTGCTGCGAAAACAGCACAGCGACGGTACCCCCACCCCAGCCAGAGGAGGAGCAGCACACTGTAACACAGCTCAGCCCGCTGCCTCACTGCACCAACCACAGAGAGAGAGAGAGAGAGAAATATTTGCAGCTGTCCATCTGGTGGTTAGGGAAACAATAGTAAATGTGTGTCCAAGAGTTTAGGGGGGGTGGGGAAGGGGTGTCCTTGAAAACAGACACAGCAGTCAAGCTTCATCGACTACTGAAACTGTTTTCCAACACTCTTCCACAACATCCTTCCAAAGAGCAAACACACTCATAAAATCACGCATGCGTACACACATTCCAGCTGGTGTTGTGGCATGTCAGAGCCCGTCTCTGCCTCTCCAGTCGCCTTAAAATGCCTAAAAAGTCCTCTTCCTTCTCCAAACACACCACCCCTCGTTTTCCCCGCCTCCTATACCATCCTATCCATTTCCACGTCTGCCCTCGGTCTAACAATGTCCGATTCACAGTGTGAAAGCAGTGACTCAGTGGTTTAGTTTCATGGGGTGGGTTCCAGTGATGCACACCTTTTCATGCAACATTTACTTGCACTTGTAAACTCCAGGCTACCAGTGAAAACTCCTGCAGTCTAAACTACCTGCATCAAAAAAAAAAAAGTTCCAATGCATTAATTTTATCATAAAACTTAATTCCAGCAGTAAGCATTACTTTCTGATTTCCAACCAGAAAGGTAAAAATTCAGACCGATTTTCCTCAGTAAGGTATTGTGTTAAAACACACGGCCATTCATTCCTAATAGCATAGTCTTATCTTCAAAGGTTATACCTTGAAAGTGCACTTCAGAATACTTAGGCCAACAGTTATAAACTAACAGAAGCCTATGAGCACAAAAGCTCAGTTTTATTTTCAGCAACTGTACTAAGGATTCCAAAAGACTATTACAAAGGAGGAAAAAAAATGCCATTCCTCTAAATAGACCTGACCCAGAACACAGTAAAACTTTATGTAGGCTTTGCTGGGCAAACAACCAAGGAACTTGACTACAAAGTATCAAAGAAAACTTGATCACTGAAATTAGGTCAAAGAGGTAAGCTACATTTATTAGGGCTTACCCCACTACTGAGCCAAGCCAGACTGCATTCCCAGCATAGTGTCTTGAGTTTTGATATCACAAAGAGTTAAAATTCCTGACAAAAACACATCCATACTTACAGATCAGCATGCAAGCAACAAAGGCCCACTGATACTGCCTAAAGCAATGAGGGAAACCAGACAGATGTAGTCATAGTGCCGTCATCAACATACTAAATCTCAGTTATGATTGGCAGATACAGGAAAGATAACATCAGGCTTAAGTTATATTAGGCCAGTGTAATTCAGCCTAGCTCGTTTTCTTGTGCTAACGGGAGAGCTGTGGTATTAGACAGCTAAATCACTTAACATGCAAACTCTAAAAGACCACACACACACGATCATGCTATAGCATATTGGTTATAGATATAAAGCTTGAACCTGCAGCTTAAATGATGAAATGTATGCAAGTGGAGTTCAGCGTGTCTACACCACTGAACCAGTTAGTCAAAAAGTATGTGGAGCAGGGTGGGGGTCTAGTTATTAAAAAAAAAACAATCACACACCATCAATTTTGAGTTTACCATGGCAGGTACAGCAGGCCAAATAGCTACAACAAAAGACAAAACAGACAAGAGCCAAAGAATAACAATGGCAGAGATGCAACAATAATTACGGAGGTCTGAAACCACAGACTGTTTTCCAAAGACAAAGTAAGAAATGAAAACTAGAAAGTCAGGTTTCTTCAGTATGACCACCTACCACCATGGCTGGAGAGACGCATCTACCTGGATTTACCAGGTGTTTGTTTCTGTTCTGGTCATAATGGAACATTAATGATAAACTTTATGTTTGAATGTAAAAATCTGCTGTTCAAGTCAAATCTTGTGAATAGAAAGAAAGTGCCTGCTTCCCCCAACACTTCACACCAGCATTTGTCCATGACTTTGGTATATTAGCTGGTCACTCCATGCGAGTCACTATTCACGCTGACTATAGGTTCATTTGAATGTGAAAGCCAATCCTTTAGGGTTGGCCCGATTCCAAATAATACCTCGAACTTTGGAACTCACTCCCAACACTCCTTGTACCGATCCACAAGCAAACCCACGTTACACAGTACACACAATAGTTCTGCGCTTTTAAGAAATCAGATCTTGAGATGGACAGTCTTTAAGAGGATACCAACTCTACTGCATTTAAGTTGACCATAAGCCATTACATTAGGTCGCGTGTGGTCAGCGTTTGAGCAACCCGGAAACTGGAGAGCCGATGACATAGCCTTTTAAAGCAATCATTCCGATGGGGGGGGGGGCTGATGAACCGTTGTTCCCTCGGGAAAAAAAGGTGTACATAAGGCAACGGATGTTTCACCCCATGATATTTCGTCCACAATTCTACATTTTCTATTACCGACATAGTCTGTGGTGACCGCAAGCGGAGGAGCGAGCTGTACGTGTGTTTTTAAAAAACTGCTCAAACCCTTCCGTGTTTGACGGACACACCCGTGTAACAGTAAACCCAGTCATTACAGTGCTTCAAAAATGATACGTCTCAAAAGTGCACTCAAACTGGTTTAAAACCTCACTGGCCACAACGTTCATTCTTCACGAACTTAGTTTCGCACACGGAGAAACGCTGCATATTCTCTTGAGAAAACCTGCGAGTATTAACATGCCCGTCCCCCGTTGGACTCAACAGGTCAAGGTAGATACACCCGCAGGGAGGTCGGGGGGAAAAAATCCCAAACATTTCTCCTTTCAAGTAAATAACTCGCCCTCTGACACTTAACAGAACCGCAAACGACTCGTATCAAATACATCGGCCATGTCCGACGAAACGTAAAATTAGTAAGCGAACACTCAGTAGTCATTTAATACGCTGACCTGCTGTTTTACACCGGCGGATGCATTGTCTGTAAATGCAAAAAGGGAGCTACAAAGAAAACATGGAACCACGCCTGTCCCTTCCCCCACATACACACACCCATTCAACGAAGACCTACTCAACAGGTTCCTACTCAACTCGCATGCTAAATACAACTTTCCGTTCAGTTAAAACAACAAAGTACATCGTTTCACTTTAATTAAAGATAGCCTAGTTTCAAAACCAAACATGACAAAAGATGACGGGAAAGCCAGTTTAAAGCACACGATTAAAAAAAATAGTCGGTGGGCAGAAAAGTTAAAAAGTAGCTAGCTAACTAACGTTACGGTTCAACTTAATTTGGTCACTGACCATGCTGGACGATTACAACAGTAATGCACATACAGTACCTCGAAACTGGTGACTAAACCAAACACCAATTCAGATTTCGAGAGACCACTTCCGCAAGTGCAGGTGTTCTAGACCTGGGCCTTGTCTACCTTGATATAACTTAAGATGGCTCTCTTGAACTTCATAAGGCAATTACCGAGTTAACCTTTTAAGTTTATAACACAAGCATATGTGCACGGTTTTTTTTTTTTTACAAACGGCGAACTATCTAAAAAGGCAACGTAATACCTAACACACACACACAATGTGATAGCAAAATTATTAAAAGAAAAATATCTTGGCTTGGACCCGGACCGAGCACAAAGTGGTTATAGTAGGAATACTACACCTCACTCCTAGGTAGCTGGCTATACAGTCACCGAAATACCAAATGCTGTTTAAAACAAATTACAGAAACTTCGACCTAAACAATTATATTCGCTAGATAAATAAAAAGCAAGAATATAAGCAACTCACGAAAGCAAATAACTTCTGCGAATAACCAGCGAGCCAAGTTATCCCGAAAATATGACAGACCTCCAAACGGACTACACGCTTCACCACTGGGACGCTTCCTTATGCGACACGCAAATATGCAAACTGGTTGTGGGTTTTAAACATACGAACAGTCAGACTAAATATAACATCATGATCTTTCTTTTAAATACTAGTTACCTCCACAGTAGTTAATGCAGATGCGATTCGTAGCTGATAGGTTGCCAACTAACAAACTAGGTAGCGTTACTAGCTAGCTAACTTTACTAGCATGCTAACCGCTAAAGTGTTTAGCGTTAGCTAGGTTTTAAACGAGACGGCTAACGTTAGCCAGCTAACTTTCAAGTTTCCGATCTAACAAATCAAGTCGCGCGTCAGCAAAAGCCCGCATGCTTTGCGGACAACAGATTTTTTCACTTACACGCGATAAAAAGAAGAGTTTCGAAAGTCTACCTTTGTGTTTTTGTGCAAGTCCGATGTGTAGTTGTGGTCTTGGCCTATAGACACAGGCTCCGTTTTTATCGACGCCAGAAAGCTAGCTACCGATTTTCCAAGCGCTAGGAAGTAATTGTAATTCCAGTGGGTCTAAATTTGGGCGTTCTAGCCCGCTGCACCACCAAAGTGTCTGGCTTACGGCGATCGAGATTTTCTTCCTTATGTTAACCGTACTGTACCCATTCAAACGCATGTGGACAAGCGGAGGCCAAAATGATATGAATGTTGCAGTCCTTTCAAAAACCCACCTAGCTATCTTCCTCGCCTTGTTCACTCCTCTTTCCTCGTTCCCAGATTTGCTCCTGACCCCTCCCCTGCGCAGTTGGTGTTGAGCAAAACGCATAGAATCAGGATAGGGCGGGGATGGGCCGCGGGAGGGAATTCTTTGGTGTATGTCAGAGTGAAACGATGTTTTTTGTCTCTTGCAATCTACAAACAAAAAGGAAGATCATATCGCATGCAGAATTGCATCTGTTAAGCATACCGTTTAATTGACATTTATTGTGTTTATGTCCCGGAAAATGTGTATGTCGGACTGGAAATGTTGTCACACCTCCTGTTTAGTAAGTCACATGGCCAATCATTTTAAATCAATCGAATCTCCTTTTTTACAACCCAATTAGAGCCGAAGTTCTTGATCTCGGTACGACTACGGCAAGAGCGCTATCTTGTGGTTAAATCACGTAGATCAAGTAAACCCAACTATCCAATTTTATGCATACCAATCGCAGGTCGAATAAAGGTTTCTTCTGGATTTTCCGTTTGAATTTTAAAAACAGGGTAGATGGGGCTACACAGTCAAAACACAAGAAAATCCATTATATTAGTTTACGTTTACTATTTTAGAGAATACATTACAAAATATAGGTAGTGACCAATTGGTTTCTATTCAAATTTGTCTTTATGTTTATTTTTCTTTTTATCTATTTGATGCATATTTATTTGTCTTTCCTCTATTAGTCAGTTCTAAATACAATATTCCATATGGTTTTAAAATGAGTGCAAAATTTAAAAAAATGAATCAAGATGATGATGATTTGTGGTGTTGTGATCAAGATAACTGTTGATAACTGCAAAAACATGCAAAAGTTGTGGTTTTTGAGAGCCAATAAAGTTTCATATACGTGCGCTAAAGGTATTGAAACCATTAACCACAACTCTACATCTTTCATATTGCTATACATTTCATGTGCTAAGTCAATTATCTTATGCACTTTATTTCAGATAGTTTCAGAATAAACTACAGAAACTACAAAAACAGACCTCTTTCAGGTTTAGGTTACTCTCTCTGATTTTCAGCGAGTCAAAAGATCACAGACATAGATAGCATTTCTTTATAATTTTTCAATATGACTGGAATGCTTGGAAAGCTTCCCACGTTGCTGACGTTTTTGCCTAGTCCTCCTGGTAGAAATAGTGTGCCTCAATTAGGCTTGTTGGCCTCCTCGCTCAGACATGCTTTTTTTTAGTTCACTCCATAAATGTTCTACAGGATCCAGGTCAGTTCTGTTCTTTGGTGTGTTTGAGACGTTGTGTCTCAACTTTTGAATGCTTAGGATCACCAACCTGCTGGAAGACCTATTTGTTACCAAGTTCTAATTTTCTGCAATCTTGAGGTGTTACTTCAGAACTTCTTTTCTCATGGTGCCATCTAGTCATGATATGTATGGCATGAAATGTGTTAAATTAATTTCACATAGAGTATACGATTATATACGATTATCACCTACCGTCATGAACGCACATAGCCGTCACGCGTTCTCCTTGCATTGATTATTGGAGATAACATCTAAAAGAGATAACATTTTTTGAAAAGCTTTTGAAAATGTTTCAGTTACACTTAAAACACGTTGCAAACGCGTTAAAAGCAGCAGCAAGTGGTAATGATTTTGTTAGGCAATTTTAGATATCACCTTGTTATATTTTAGAAAACTGTATGGAACGGCAAAAATCCGTAATTTTAAATTAATAAGTAAAATGAGTAATTTTCTAATTACTGTATCTTGAGGGTTGTTATACCCAATAAGTAATTGGTGTATTACTTATTTGCGAAATAGGTTTAACGATCCACAAGGAAGCCTGTTGCTCAGAGAGATTGGAGAAAGCAGAGTTCCTAATCTGGATTAAAGCGAGAGAGAATGTGCAGACGCGTATAAACTCTTAAATTAGAGGAATTGTGTTTTAGAAATTGCAATTTTTGCTCATATGAAATAGTGTTTTTATTGATATCATAAATAATTCTACTATAAATAACATTTGTCCTTATTTAGAATTGTAGCCTAACAGAAGTCACCTGACCTTGGGCATTTAAGGAACTGACACAAACACAAACGGGAACATGATTCTTGTGTACAGTCTAAATTGCCAAATAAATTGCACAATAAACTGATAAAAACCAACATTACAAGAGGGACCTAGCACATCCTTTACTGAGTATTATTTCACTTTTAAATCACCACTTTCCTAAATGTAATATCTGCTTTATTCATGAACCTCATATGGATTACCTGAAGTCCTTTATGGCGAGTGCAAACATAACTCACTGAAATGATGTTTGGTTCAAAGAAGTCACAGGTTTTATCTCCTACTTCCATACAGCTGGACTGCCCTCTCTGTGCTATCACACTGGTGCATGCAGTAGAACAGCACCAACGGAGTGTGTGGGGGGATAAGAGTTGCTCACAGCAGGGGCAAAAGCCCACACAAGGCATTAGCATACAGGATAAGCCTGCTACTGAAGGCACACACTTCTGCTTTGGCTGGACAGACATTAACGTGTCTTCGAGTCACTAACGAGTCATGGCATGGAAGAAGAGCAAAATGTCGGGACCTGACAGTGAATCTGGGACAAAAGTTCGCTACAAATTGACCCTGGTTACAGGACTACTGGAGTGCCTGTTATTTGCTGGAGTTGTGTTTGGATGGGCTTCCCTTGTATTTGTCCTGAAGACAGATGGATACTTCAGTGAACTCTGTGTTAATGTGACTAATGACAATGGCACAGTGGTTACAGGTGAGGACACATAATAAAATAGTGTATCAGATTTGTTGAGATCCTGTTTCTTTAGTAACATGTGTTATCACCTTCCCCCAGCCAGTCCACTCACTTGGTTTCTTTTTTCCCCAGACTGCAGTGCCCAGGATGAGCAGTTCTCACTTGTATTCACTGTCGCTTCCTTCATGAACAACTTTCTCACTTTTCCCAATGGTTTTATCTTTGACCATCTTGGAACAATGGCTACCCGATTTCTGGCAATGTGAGTTTCTTGAAATGACATATATGCAGCAGTGGATGTAATTTTCATAAACTGCATAATAAAACCCGTTAGTGTCAGGGAGTTCATCCGAAGACAGGAAAATGTTTATCAGAAATATTGGGTGTTATACTGTAAAAAGACCATTATAACAGCATTATAATCCTTACTGCAGATTACCACCTTAAAGTTTTCCAAGGAAAATAATGTTTATTGCAGTTATTATTAGGAAATAATGTCTGGCACCACATTGCTGGTGTTAATGGAATGACAAATAATTTTTATGATTATATTGGTTCAAACATATGAAACCTCTATTATTTGCCTCCTGTACAGTTAAGATTTTTCTGAGGTGCATTATTTGCTCACATAAGCTTACAGGGCCTCTACTTAGTCTGTGAAAATCATTTAGTAATTATATTTAATGTGTCCCAGTCATTATGCCTTATAGAATAATAAATGTGATGCAAAATGCTATAAAATCCCAATTAAGAAATAAATGAAAGAAGGTATAAACTAAAATCACTTTTATTTTGTTTTCATAGAGTACTGTATACTACAGGAACGTTACTTGTGGCATTGTCTAGTAAAGGTAAAAAGCTGAACTGGCACCTTAACTAATTTTACTCAAGTACTCTGGTGGTCTGATGAAATTACTTACTTTACTCTCTTCCAGCTCTTGCTCTCCTGTTTTTTCCAGCACTTTCGTTTATTGCTGTGGGGGGTATTTTGTTTCTTCTTACAAACATACAGGTATTAACTAGCATTTATGCTGTATGTTTAAACATGTTTTGATGTAATCATAACTGTAATGCCTAGAGAGTCATTAACTGAGCTGTATCTCGTGCTATGCATAGTTTCTCATTCTTCCACACCACTAGGTGGGGAACCTTTTCGGCTCTCATCGTTCAACCATCATTACTCTTTACAATGGTGCCTTTGATTCTTCATCTGCAGTTTTCCTGATCATCAAGGTAAATTATAGGCCTAATTACAAACTTTCCAATACTTAAACTACAAAACTTAAGGTATCATTTTTACATTAAGAGCATCTTACATTTACATTAAAAGATGCTTAATATACAGATTTACCAAATCGAGTTATTTGCTTGTCATTGTGTAATGCTTTTTTCCCCCAAATTTTGCCTGTTAAATCTGTCTGTTAAATGTGCCTATTAAATCCATAGCAGGCAGGTATAATCACACCTGATATCTTTTCATCGAGGTGTTGTATGAGAAAGGGATCTCTGTTCGCACCTCTTTCCTCTTCCTCTCTGTCTGTGATGTCATTCATCTGCTGCGGACTCTCTTCCTCATGCCCAAATCACACGTTCCCTATCCAGTCCCAAAGAGCTACGAATACGGGTGAAAACCATTATAACTTGCAGTCATTTAATCATGTATGCTGCCTGAATGCAAAATCTGAACTTCATTTCCTCTGATGGTACAGGATAAACTGTGGTAAATCAGCCAGCTACAACCTGGAAGAGTGTAAAGCACAGCAAGAACTGATCTGTGCCTCAGACAAAACTGGAAAAGACAGAAGCAGTGAGCCACTTGAGACCAATGACTCGTCTCAGCTGGACAACCTCACAAAGAAAGGTACTGCTTAGTCACTGCCTGGGCATAAAATGCAGTACAAATGGGTTTTTTTTTCCTTTGTTTTTATCACACCATACATCATACTATGTGAGATTGAACTAGAAGGTCATTATTATAAGACTTGAACCTATAACTGACACCCAGTTATGCCCTCCCTCTGTCTCTGCAGACAGCAGCTTTAAGAACTGTGTTTTCTCCTGGTTCTTTCTCTGGCATCTGATATGGCTTTCCGTCATGCAACTACGTCACTATCTGTTCATCGGAACGTTGAATCCTATGCTTGTTAGATTGGCAAACAATGACCCAACTATTGGTAAATAACAGGAAACCTGTCAATGTACTCTATGGGATCTTCTCTCTAAAAGATCTCAAAAATGTTTCTATATGCTTTCTGACTGAATTATGTGTTTTGTAGTAAATTTTTTCATCCTGTTCTAGTCAGGGTGTAATTGTATTTAACCTTTACTGATTAGTCTTACAGTTTATTCAACAAAGTTAAGTTATCTTTCTCTGTGATCTTAAAGTGATCTTAAATCTCTTTCTCTCTCAGTTAGCCAGTACACCAATGCATTTGCGTTTACTCAACTAAGCGGGATTCTGTGTGCTCCCTGGAATGGGCTTCTAATGGACAGGCACAAAAGGAAAGCACTGAACCCAGGTCAGTGTGCAGATTAGATCCTTTAGATACATCATGGAACATTTAAAATACCACTATCCTTCTTTTTCAGGAGAGACAGAAAAAGAAGCGGATCTGCGCTCCTCCGTTCTATCTCTCTTTCTCACTTCTCTCCAGTGCCTTCTGTTCTCTGTCTGTGCAGCAGTTCCTTTCCTCCCTCTGCAGTATATCACGTTTGTCCTGCAGGTCCTCAATCGCTCTTTTCTCTATGGAGGGAACGCTGCTTTCATCAGCATTGCGTGAGTGAAAGCAAATAGAATGAAACATAACAGTGATAAAGCAAAAGCCCCTAGGTGGCCATTTTGAATGGCATGAATCATGAATGGAAATTTGGATCTTAACAGGTTCCCTGCACAACATTTTGGTAAGATGTACGGTCTGGTGATGTCACTCTCAGCCGTGGTATCATTGCTACAGTACCCATGTTTTGCTCTGGGAAAAGCTCTTGGAGGGAATCTCTTCTATGTACGTCTAATTTTCTCACTTCTGTTTATAAGGCAGCCAGTAAATGTGATTCAAAAGCCATGTTGTCACAGTGTATGCTTGGTGGCCAGCAGAACTGACCACACACCATGCATCAAACAGGAAGTAGTAACATATTCTGTGGTTAGAAGAACTAATACGATTTGTAGAAGTATATTTTACATATTTTACAGACAAGTTTAAAGTTTATATATATACATATGTACTATATGAGTTAATTATTTTTTCCAGTTCATATTTCAGGAAAGGTTTGTATAATGGTATTCATATACTTCACTGTTGTTTCAGGTGGACCTTGGTTTGACCATTATGACTTTACTGACCTTCATCCATCCTCTCAATGTCTTTCTCCATTGCAGAAGACTGGCCAATCAGAGACGCTCATCAAATAATGATTCTTTGAAAAGAGACACTTCACTTTAGTGTTTCTGTGCTGTTGTTATTATATAAAAAAAGAGTATATTACTTGGGTAAACGATAGTGATTTTTATATAAGGAATGTTTAAACACTGAAATATTTTTTCAAAAGCTGTTTAGGCTATTAACTGTTTTTCAATTATGCTAAACTGGGGTGTGTTACTTTAAAATTACAATAACAATTAAAATAATCAGAGTTATGATGTGATGAAATAGCTGTGATGAATAATGACTGTATTAAAATTTATTTGCTGAAGCAACAGAACTGTAACATTTTGAATAACTTTCAGTTGTTTGAAAAACATTGATTAGATACAACATTAAATTCACTTGTTGCAATGGCACCTGTCAAGGGGTCGAATATATTAGGCAGCAAGTGAACAGTCGGAAGTCGTTGTACTGGAAGCAGCAACTTCGATGAGGTCCAGATCGTGATGACCAATAAACTGTGTCAGAGCACATCCAAAATCTTAGGGGTGTTAGTATGTACCAAAAGACATGTAAGGAAGGAGAACTGGTGAAGCCACAGCAGGGTCATGAGTGCAGAAGGCGCTGTGATGGACACAGGCTTGACAGGGTTATTGTGGTCTGATGAAGTTCTCTTACATCAAGTGCACAGCAGTGTGTGTGCATCACTTACCTGGGGAAGACATGGCACCACAGTGCACTATGGGACGAAGGCAAGCCAACAGAGGCAGTGTGATGTTATCCTTCCTCATGGCAGTTGTTCTGCTGGGTAATATCTGGTTCTGGCACTCACATGTCACTTTGATGTGCACCACCTACCAAGTACACCTCTTCATGGAAACAATATTTAGTGTAATACACTTCCACGCTGCAAAAAATGTTTCAGGATTGGTTTGAGAAATATGAAAACTTGCATGTTTTGACTAGGCCTCCATATTCTCCAGATCTCAATCTGAAAGAGTATTTGTGGGATGTGCTGGAAAAACAAATCTGATCCATGGGCTTCCCAACCTCCTGGTTTACAGGGTTTAAATGATCTGCTGCTGACATTGTGGTGCCAGATACCACAGAATGCCTTAAGAAGTCTCATGGAGTCCAGACCTCAATAGATCAGAAGTGTTTAGCAACAGGGGACCTACACAGTAGGCAGGTGGTTTTAATGTTGTGGCTTAAGTACTAGCGTGGAAGAAAGAGCTACTTCAGGTGAGGTGATTTTGAAGCATTCATATATCTGTTAATTATCTATCTGACATATACCAGGAGCAGCCTGCTGGTTACAGACAGGGATAACAGCTATAGTAGGATTTAATTTACAGAAGATCAGCAGAGAAATGATAATGTCATAAAACACACATTTCATTCACACATTTGCCTTCCATTAAAAGGATCTAACTGATCTAAATTTACCAAGCAACACTGATTGTTATGTGCCTGTTATGAGGAGTGTGTGGAAAGAAACTGGCACTAGGACCTAGTGGTCCACTACATTAGGTCTGGCAAGGGGTCAAATCAAAGAGAATTCTCAATATATCAATCAGCAATTTACAACTTTTAAATAAATAAAAACTTTGTCTTTATTGTCCACTCCTTGTCTGAGAGAGAGGTGGGGGAACCTAAGCTTTTGATACAATTAGATTATCCTAATTATGTTGCAACCTATGCCAGCTCTTTTCAGAAAGAGAGAGAGAGAGAGAGAGATCAAGACCTACAGCAGATAACTGCAACTGAGAACCTTAAACCTGAATAAAAATTTGAGCAAAAAAAACCTTTTTTTTATTAAACAACTTGATCTTCTTTACAGACCTGGTCATATTTTGTATACGCAAAGAGACAATGGATCAGTTGATACTCGACTGTGTTTGATAGGTTAACAAGGTATATTTTATAAGAACAGAACCACATCAAAACCTTCCATCTTGAGCAAGACGTTGTGCAGACATACTTGACACTTCCCCTTTCAGAAGAGTGAAGCATGTTGCTAGTTTTATAAGCTTTTTATGTTGCTAATGTGTGAATCTGGTTGTATGTTTTCTCATCTAAAACAAATGAACAAAATGCTGACATGTATGAGTTTGTAGAGTCAATGTGATGGAGTTAAATTCAGTATTTTGTCTGAATTAATTGATAGCTTGGTGTTATTTTCTTATGAATTCTAAAATACATTCCACATACCCATAAGAGACAAGTGAATAAAAGTGAATGAAAAGAAGAGAATATAAAGTTCAGTGAAAACTTTATTCAACAGGAGTACAAAGTCAGTATTTTGAGCTTTTATTTTGCAAACCTCAAAGACAAGCACTGTTATAGTGCTTGTCTTTCAAATAGGAGAAGCACATTAGTAAATCCTGACACTTCACAACCAGGAAACAGCCAACCATTTCAGAATGAGAGAAGATACGTTCTAATCAAGAACAAATGCACCACTGGCCAAATAAAAGAAACGGCATCATGTTTTCCTTCTTTCCAGAAAAAGCTACTTGTGAACATGCAGCAGATATTTGATGCCCTGTAGAATGTAAAACAATGCTACATTGATAACAATAATAATAATAATAATAATAATAATAATAATAATAATAATAATAGCAATTGTAAGGTTCATAATGTAAGGGGGTGGCTGGGCTGCCACACCGGACAGGCATTGCACACTCCAGTGGACAGCACCCCTAGGCCGATGCACTTGGAAGACGCCCCATCCAAATCCTGACCAAGCAAAGAAGGAGATGAAAGGAAAACGTGGGGAGAAACCAACTGAACCGAATGAAGGTCAGCAGGAGAACATGGATCCATCCCTCTGTGCTACTGGGGAATGGGAGGATTGGTGAGAGCAGACCTGATGGCAGGGAAGAGAAAGGGTAGTGGAGACGTGAGGGATGCAGACGGCTCACCCAGGTGGGGCAGCCCCCACCGGTCTGGGAAGTCAACCAGGCAAACCACAGCAAAAGTCAATGTAACTATAGATATAGATATAGCTGTCTTAGATGGAACAGATGGATGGATATATGTAGGATGTATATAACATACGTTTACTCATAGTACAACACAAAAGTGCAAAAATAAGTCTCAACAATATTTACAGATTTAAGTTATGAGTCCATACAGAAAACGATCTAAAAATGTCTCTGTATTGTGTAAGAATACGATGCTTTTGATCAGCAGCATTTCCTTCTTCATTATCAGACTTGGCAGATGTATTTATAGCTCTGGGTTAGCGAGAGACCATTCGCACAAACTCTGGAGGGAAAAGAGATTTTGTGGAAGTAAGATACTGTTCTCATATAAGCCGAAGATGTGTCCATGTATGGTATGAGCAAATCTGCTAACACTTATAACACTTTTTTTTTGCACTTTGCACATCCACTCAGTTGTGTTTACTGGTTGGTGTTGCACTATATGTTATTGTAACTGCTGGTCCTGTATTTTGTGTTTATTTTTGTTAGCATTTGTGGGTTGTTTTTTTTGCACCATGGTCCTAGAGGAATGTTACTTGCATGTGTGTATATAGCACAAATGCCAAAAAAGCCATTTGACTCTTTGTACACTCGAATTCCTTTGATCTGTCTCTCTCTCTTACACACACACACACACACAGACATATATACAACTTGGAACCTTTTTTCTCCTGGCTAATGAATAAAACCTTCTTGTTTTTCCTTGTACAAACTGATTAATGCTCCTCTTTTATACTTTTTTCTCTGCTGCTAAATTTAATGAGTGCACTGCCTTCTTTAGAAACCAAATTATTGCTATAGCAGAAAACATTGCCAGAAATCTCCCCCATGGGTTAACTGCTTCTTCATTATTCAAGGAGTGTAAAAAGCATTATGTCCTCCTTAGCAACAATCAATAAAAAACACTTACTCACGTCATATTACAGTTATATTACAGTGATATTACATATTCTTCAGGCTGTTCTGTTAATAGCATTTTCCCATCTGGTTTTTGGTATTCAGTAGCACTACAACATAATTTCTCAAAGTCATAAACAGTTTGAGACTCAAAAGCAAGTTGAGTGGAATGTTGTTTTGGTTCTTGGCTCAAACGACACCTAATTATCGCTATTAGCTCACAGATGTCTATGCATCTTTAAGATCCTTGCTGAACTCCAGAGATGGCATTTACTAGCAGATGTCGCCAAATAAAAGACAATACAAATGTTGTAGATACTGGAAATGAGGCCCAGAAGAGGGATATTGTTGTTTAATTGGGCTTCTTGCCTGTGGAAACTAAAAAGAATCTAGTTTATTTTTCAGTGATCTCAGTTTTAAAAATCATAAATCAGCTCTTTAATGTTTTAGTCCATTACATTTCTCAATTGCTAATATAAAGAGAACAAGCCCAAGCCTTTGTTACATCTAGTTTAGATTTTTGCAACAGCTAAATTTGCAACAGCTAAAAACAGGTGTATCTGACTTACCCAAGAGCTCCATTAATAATCTGCAGTGAATTTATAATGTAGTAGTTAAAGTCCTCCATTACATTTGAATAAGGAATCTGAGGACACTGACCCTAAATTTTTCCATTTGAAAAATGGCTTTAAATGGGTATGGAAAACCTGTTTCAGCCAGATAAAAATAAAACATTTAGAATGAGATACTAATTCGTTACTTAATAAAATCTCATAATTGAGTCACAATGATGATTTTTTATGGGAGATTTAGCAACTCGTAATTGTGCCTTCAGATCTCATAATGAATACTAAAAAATAATGAGATTGTATATTACATTCATGAAAAACGTGGCACCTCATTATTATGAGAAACATTCACACTTATTTATTGCAGCTTAACTTTCTTCTCTTTTCTTTTATTCATTATGTTCTTTTCTTTTCTCCTCATGCTATATTTTGTATTTTATCTTTTTAGAATAAAAAATATTGTAAATCAGCAGATACATGTATGTATATATTTATACCTAAATCTTAAATGGATATCTTTAAAGATGCTGTTAAACAAAATATAAAGTTGAAACCATGAAAAGACTATTACAAAACAGAGTATCTCAGACATCCTCATTATTATGAGACATTAGGTCATAATTATATGAAAATTATGACTCAGTATCTCATTATTCTGAGATTTTTTTCTCATTATTTACTATATATATATCTATATCTATAACTATTTAATGTGCCAGAAACTTAGATTAAAAAAGTGTTTTATATTACTCCCTTAACTGCCTCTTTTCTATTGTGTGGACATGAACCCCAACTGGGTTCAAACATAATTGTCCAGGTACGGTGCAGAGGTGCATCAAACTTACATGTATAAGCCTGAACAGAAAGTCGATTTGGAGTCTGAATGTGAAAATCCTCAAAGCTTTGTCACAGTATGTCAGTGGTACTATTCTGGATCTGATTCTGCGTTCATACTAGCTAATGATCCCTCCATCATTTTTTAAGACCCCAGGAGATAATGGAAATGTGATTGGATGCAACATCTTCTCACTCTCATTAACTCCAGTGGACCGACATCAGTTTGTACAGTATTTTATAGCACTGCTGAATTAATAGTGAAAACACAACTCATACATTACATGCAGAGCTAATAGCCAGAGTGAGGTGAGCTGAGACCTCTGTGAGAACAAAGACCACTGGCAGACAGCAGGCTTTGCCTAAGTGCTTAAGCTGGTAAAAGCAGCTGCAGATGGTGTGAAAGGAAGCTGAAGCACCACAAGAGGGTTGAGGTCTAAACAGGCCAAGAGCTAAATCCACTAAATTGGCAAGACCATCACTGCTCCTTACCACTGACTGCTTCCTGGACAATGATATGGATCTTCCAGATTTGAGCTAAACAATTACAAAGATGTGGTTAAACAACAATGCACCTAATGCAGCATTTTAACTCCACTGTATTCATCTATTTGACTTCCCTTTGAAAAATTCCTAGGAGATGGATTCTGTTTACATAAACAAACTGAACAATTAGTTTTGATGCAATCAAATATTTAACAATAAACTACCAGACACTTATTTCACATATACTAAAAGGGGGACAAAGACATTGGACTTTTTTTTATACAAATAGACAGAATATACAAAGTCTTCTCTGCAACCACCATGAACTCTCCTAGTACACTTCAATATTGTTAATCTCAGCATGAAGCCAACATCTGAAAATGGAGAACCTGGTTAAAAAGAACAGTCCAGTGTGGTATAAGGGAGGAAGTCCCTCTTATATGATTTATTGTCATGGAGGAACAGGCAGATGTTGAATAGAGGTGATGGATGGATGTGGAAACCACACTGACCTGGAGGAGCACACGTCCTCCAACTCTCACTACATGAGGGTAGCTGCTGCCTCCGACAGGACTGTCCGATTTTACAGATTTTTTTTTGATTACCACTATCTGATTTCGCCAGCAAGCATTTTGGTATCTTGCAGTAAAACAAATAAAGATTTGTGTCCATATATGCACAAGCAGTTTGTTAACTCAAAGTTTTCCATTTTGCCTGTATAGGTAGCTGCACTCAGTTGACTCCAAGACTGCGCGATGTTCTGGATGCTTATCAGTTGTCAGCACACTCTTGTATTAATTTTCTGTCATATGGTGTGAATAACAGCCTACATATTATAAATAAGTGATATAAGGTAGGTAGAGAGTGGACGTTTAATCTTCAGATTAATCCTAATTGTCATGGTGACCGCCCTTGCCTCCTCCCCCGTCTTGTGTGTGTATGTGTGTATGCATCTGTGTGTGTGTGTGTGTGTGTGTGTCTCGTTTTAATTTGCGACTCGTTTTTGTGTTTAAATTGTAATCATTCGTCTCAACTATGTCTCGTCTGGCATGTGAGTATTTAAGCATGTTTATATCACAATGTCTTTGTTGACTATTGTTGCTGTTTGTGTACAGACTTCATTAAAATAAACAGTTTTACTTAGAACAAAGTTTCAGGCATCTTGCCTCATTGTTTAATGTTTAGTCACGCAGCATTACACTAATCTTGATGCCTAACCCTAACCTTCACAAAGACCCTAAACCCAGCCAAATTAATGACCATAACCTAATCCTAATCCTCACTCCTATTTTAATCCAATATAAGAAATGAAAAACTAAAGCAAAATCTTAAACATTATAATAGTAGGAGCAAGAATGACAGGAGTGTACTCTTTCTCACCCTCGAAGTCTACCAAGCCATCTCCATTCAGGTCCACATCCCTGAGGATCTCATCAGTTTCTCTGTGATTGAGCTGCTCGCCCATCAGCTTCTTCATGGCCTCTCTCAGCTCAGACAAGCTGATTCGACCATCGCCATTAGAGTCAAACTAATGAGACAAGAAGGACAGAGAGGGAAAGAAACTGGATAAAATGATAAAGTTGAGTTTAATACTTTGTAGGCAGCACAGACACAGAAAGACATGGACAAAAACTAAATATACCCATTCACACTCATACCTCATACACAAAATATAGAATTAACTACTAATGATAATAGTAATGATAATATGGTAGAGGTGAGATATTATTATAAATACTGTTGTGGCTACTGCTGTTGTTGTTGTCAATGTTATTAGCATTAATTCAGCGTCACTGAGATAAAGGAATGCTTTTAGGGACATAATTACAAAACATTCCCACAGGATTCAAAACAAAGCTGATGAGCTCTGTGCCTCGGCCCACCCCTTTGTGCCTCGGCCCACCCCTTTGTTCCTTGGCTCACCCCTTTGTGCCTCGGCCCACCCCTTTTGTCCTATCATGCCCAAGATTTACAGTTTTCAGGAAATCTAAAAGCTTTTCTCTTTAACTCTGTGTAAAATTACATAGGATGCAGAGCATTTAAAAGAAGTGTGTAAAGATTACATGCATTTCCAAAAAAAGTTATATATTTCAGTGTACTGAAGTTCAAGACATGCTAGATAAATATAGTCCCATAGTCTTTAAACTATGGTTTGAAACTAATAAAGTGAACATTGGTTACCAAACTTGGCATGGCTGATTGACTACATTTTACCTAAATGGGCCAAAGTGTTGCTATGCAAAAATCTCTTCTTCATTGTTCAGCATATGAGATCACTGACCTCTCTGAAGGCTTCTCTCAGCTCCTTCATGCCAATCATATCGGCCGTCTCAGCCAACATCTTAGGCCCCATCAGCTCTACAAAGTCCTCAAAGTCGACTCGTCCTCCACCTGGACAAGGACATAAACATTCCTAAAGCATGCGGCAACACACACGGCAAAGCGTGGCAACACACCATCAGACCTGCCACTCAGGCAGAACTAAAACACTTCTGAACACACAGTTAATTGTTTATGATTGATAACAGCAGTTGGTTGATGCTCTTGTTTTTTGGAGGGTTTATGATATAATGGAAAACTTGGGCCTATGTTGTAGATCAGGCCTACCAGCTGTTGAGTGGACCACAGTAATATCACGTATCTCTGCAGTGCAGCAGAGAGTAGAGGAGGATTTGACGGAACTCATTTTCACTCACAGATCTGTTGACTGAGCTCAATCAGCTCCATCTCTGTAGGCATGTAGCCCATTGTCCTCATGCACTCGCCCAAGTCCTTACAGCTGATGAATCCGTCCTTATCAAACTCCCGGAAAGCTTCTTTCAGCTCTGGCAGAAAGAGAAGAGAGGGTGAGAGAGTCGGTCCGGTTTACGACTATGATGACGTGTAAAACGTTAGAGCAGCTAGAGGATACTGAAGGTTAAGAGGATCCAGTAGCAGCAGTCACGGTGTCATGGCTGAGGGAAAACCCTTTTGGACTGAATGAGAGAGAGGAGGAAGTGATAGTGGGGAGAGGGAATGGATGCAAGCATAGGGAACCATGAAGAACCAGCTTAGCACTCTGGGCAGGTTGAATACTGGTAGCATGATGTTGGTTATTGGGTCTCTCACTCTGTAATGGCTACTTTACTGTAACGGAATACGCTATATTTCTGTACCTTCAATTTCCTCTGGCCGCAGATCTCTGTCCTGTGGTGATAAACGATTACAAGCAGACACAAAGAAACAAATTAGCACAGACAGAGCCAAACACATACACAAGAGCTGAAGACACTGAATCTTCACACTGAACCTTCATATGCAACATAGAAATATTTGAACACAGTAATGGAGTGGAGATATATGTCTTCTTCTTATTACCACTACTGCTTCACAGGAAATGCTGCTTGGGCCATCATGAAAAACATATTTGGTGAGTCCAAAGTGCTTTGCCCCTTCTTACACTCCTTCCTGCTACGATGTCCAAGATTTCCTGTTTAGATTCATTTTTAATAATTATTTACAGTCATGGTCAGGGTAATTCGCTTTTTGAGTCTGAATGAAAAACAGGAAATGATTGTTTTAAAAATTGCCTCTGTTCTGTTATAACTGTACAATAAATCATGTAAGAAAACTTAAATCATCAAAACTTTCAGAAATTATCAGTAAACAATGATACAGAACCTGGACCAAACCACGACCAGATATCTTAAGAATAAATGAATTCCAGCTGATGGAAACATGCTCTTTTTGGCATTGTGAGTGGCAGTAGTGGGGTGATTTAGGCAGTGTGAGGGAATTTATAGAGTTGTGTAATGTGATCAGCTCACGCAGACACACACCATCATGGAATTGTAATTCTTATGTAATATAGACCTAAAAGATCATGATGACATCACAGACCTATGGTACTGGAGTGTAATCGTGAAGTGTATAGCACTCCGCGCTAACAGGGGGAGCAGGTAACAAAGGTTGATTTAACTGTGTAACACTCACAAAACAGCGAATCCATCGACAAAGAAGACAAACACGGAATGACATACACATGCTTAAATACAGGAAATACACAAATAGACCCATACACAGAAACAGGGAGGAGTTGAGGGTGGGTAACATGACAATAATATCTGGAACGAAAGGAATCTAGAGAAATAGATGAATAGATATATAGACAGTGAAAGATAGAGAGTGAAAGATAGAGAGAGAAAAAATAATCTCTATCCAGGAATCTTGGTACAATGTGTAGTGCACCAGTTTCACATAAAGGATTGTGAGATTATGTTGTAGATGTATACTGATATGAGATTATAATGGCCAGGGCTCTGAAATGTCTAACTTTTTCATTTGGTGAATATGCTGTTCAACACACCTCACTGATATGGTTCTTATGGACTGTGCTCACTGTAAAAAGCAACACCTATACTTCTGACATATTTATTTTATTTACAGACTAGGAGCAAAGTTCAACAATTAAATCTCTTCTCTGAGCTTCATTTTCAGTAATAAGAACGTCTGTTTTATCTTAGTCCACAATGTATATAGAGTCGATATTTGGTTATATAGAGTCAGTATTTGGTTAGGGTGGTATACACACACACACACACACACACACACACACACAAGCCCCCTCCCAACACTGTAGGCAGCATATCAGTAACAAAGGTGTCTTAATAAAAGTATAAAGATGTTTAGATTAAACACTACTAAGACAATTTGCCCTGCATGCTGGCTATCAGAAACTAAATAAACTTGAAGATTAAAAGGATACCAGGTATGAACGAGGAACAAAGCTCTTTTAATAGCCAATGGTCTCAGTCCACTTCCACTGGTCTGGACCAGCATCAGTGTAGTGTAACACAGTGTGATGCTCACGTTCATAATGGGTGATGGATAAGAAACTCCATCACCAATATAGTTCACCATCTTGGGTAATCCAGAAACCACTCTGTTCATATTTTAGATACAGCTGTGCTGAGCATTGTGGCTACTGCATTTACAATTTCATAATAAACCATAAAAAAATGTTATGCAGACAGAAATATTATGCCATATCCATTCCTTCTCCATAATTCAAACTGGAGAACTGGAGGCAACCCTGTAAGAGCCAAAATCACAAACAGTAGTACACGCTAACAAGAAACTGGTCCAGTAATAACACTCTCAAAAAGATGCTTTGCATAATCTTGCCAGGTTGAAACACCAATGAGAGATTCCAGTAACAAACTCACATGAAAAGAAATGTTAATTAGGGAACAGTGACACAGCATCCACCAATCACAGGCCTCAGGAAGTGAGAAGGGCTGAAGGGGGAGGAGACTGCTCAGAGCTGCTTGTGAGGTTGGCTGGAGATGGATAAGGACAGACTGAGTAAATATGGCCTAAATATCTGAACATCAGAATAAATAAATCACTATATCAATTTGCAGGTCTGACAGTCCGAGGTTTGATAGCAGTGGTTTCCAGTGCAAGTCTGAAGGACCTACTACTCTCCACAGCTTTAATCTTTCCTTGCTTTAATACACATGACCTGATATATTGACTTACTAAGGAGGTGAACGATGGAACGAGGAATTAAGAATGAGGGATTTTGTATCTACTGGATGTATGGGGGTTATACAAGCATCCGGTCAGAGTAATTATACATGTGCCATTAGTAAGTACATCCACCAATGAGTGCATACAGGAATGTGCATCTTGTGTGTGTGCATGTGTGTATGTATCCACATACGAGCTGGGACTGGGCGAAGCTTTGTCGTAGGAAGATGCAGGCTGGACCCACAGCGTGGGGCAGCATGGTGCAGTTCTGGACCAGAGTACTCAGTGGCTGGACAAGCTCCTGCCCGCTTGCTGACTCTTCATCCTCGTCATCCTTAGCCCCTGCGGCCTTGGCCACTGCCTCTGTCGTTGGAGAGGCACTGGTCTCCAGAGGCAGCATCTCCTTCAGGAGAAGCCGTTCAGTTACTTCCCTGTCACCAGTCTGACCAAACAAGCACTAAGACAGGCAGAGCTACAGCAGTCCACTCAGTAATCAGTCTCTGTGTTCAAACACTGAGCTTAGAGCTGATCATCCTCACAATTAAAATAATAAGTATACTAACACTATACCAGCTGTGTATGTGTAAAAAAAAAAAAAGGGGGGGGGGGGTTACTGTAGTTACTGACCTACTGTGTTTCCAACTTAAACAGCTGACTGATACATCTAAGTTCATTCACTCTCAAAACAGCTTCCAAACAAAGTCAGTAGCTTTTCAATGTCATATGCAAGGCATATTTGAGCAAGAAAGATACTTAAAGGCTCTTTTGAATCTTAATGTTGACCATTTTTCTGCTATTTAAAAAAGCCTGTCTTACCTTTTTCATAAGGTCTTTTTTGGATGGCTTGGCTCCCATTTCCAGTGTTTTCTCAACCTCCCTGTTTCCACTCGTTTTCATTCTCTACTTTCTCTCCCTTCTGCCTTTTACTCACGTTTGCTTCCTGGGATTATGTATCACTAAAACTTCAGTCCTCCCCCAGTGCGTGTACTTACATCAGGCACACTGCCAAAACAGACAGAGCTTAGCGGTAACACATTTCATAATAATAAAAATGGTAGTAATGTTGCTGATAAGAATATGAAATATGCAATATAGTGTAAGACACACAGAAAAAACAAACACAGAATAGCACTACCTCCCCCTCTGATGGTGTCAGTAGATCCTGTGATATGAACCAAACATACTAGAGAACTTTGGTGTTTCCTAGTCTCAAAACTCTTGTCTTGCATTTGATTCTTTTCTTGTTCCATTTTTATTACTATTGTTTGGCAGCTGTTGGATATAGAATTTTTTGCTTTGGTTGTTCGGGATGGGTAGTTTACTCTTACATCCCTCCTGCTACACAACTACAAATGTCTGAAACCACTCTGTTCATATTTGTTTCATAGCTTCAGGTAGGAGATGGAGAAAGAGTGAGAGAGTGTGAGCAGCAGCATGAGGGAGGGAGGGAAAGAGAGGCAGACAAAAACGGAGAGGGAAAGAGACAGAGGAAAGAGGGGAGGCAAAGGGAGAGAAAGAGAAAAAAGTTTGGAGGAGAAAGAAGAAAATGAGATGGCACAGAAAACCTATAAATCCAGGTCTTTTCACATTTGACAGTATGTGAAATTATTGGTGCTGATAACAGGGGCTGAGCGTCAATGAGAAAGAGAGAGAGAGAGAAACAGTGAACATGAGAGAGAGAGAGAGACAGAGAGAGAGAGAGAACAACAGTGAACATGAGAGAGAGAGAGAGGGAGAGAGAGAGAACAACAGTGAACATGAGAGGGAGAGAGAGAGAGAGAGAGAGAGAGAACAACAGTGAACATGAGAGGGAGAGAGAGAGAGAGAGAGAGAGAGAGAGAGAGAGAGAGAGAGAGAGAGAGAGAAAAACAGAGAAACTGAGAGGGAGAGAGAGGGAGAGAGAGAAAACTGCTGGACCAGTACCACAAGTCATAACAGAAGAAGATAGAAGAAGACAGGTGAAGAACTACAATGGCCGAGAGCGGAGGCTGTAGACATAGAGGAAAAGAGGCCCCAAAAAAATAACAACAAAATGACTTTTCAACAAACTTGAGTCTGTGGATGAACGAGAGAGAGCTTTGGTGAGGTACTGGAAGCAAAAATGATTTTCACATCAACAATATTTGTCAAAATGAGGGGAAATGGGAATGAATTTGTGGTTGAAGAGAAAAAAATGACCTCTTGACATGGAGGAAATGACCATGAATAACACAATTACAGGGACAGGTGGAGTCTTGGTACACTGTCTGGTGCAGCTGGTTGGTAACTACTGCAGTGTAAATATGTTCAAAAGTGTTCCAACATCAGCATGTGCTGTACTTTCACTTCAGCTGAGAATCAAGCACACATTGACTGCAAATTACACAATCAACTCCAACACTTGTCAGAAGGATTAGGCTGACCAGCGCTTAAAAAGGAGTACATATGAACATTTCAGCAATCTTATTTGTAACCGTTCTTTTCCCCCTCGTGAGGCAGGGAGATGAGTTTTGGGGAACAGATAAAAGTATTAGCGTATTACTCACAAGCCAGAAATAATACCATTTAATCTTCTCTGATTCTGTAATAGCGTCAGAATCCGATGAAGTGCTTTTGTCTGTATTTTTGTATCCTTATGAAAACTCTATACAAGGATTACTTGCTAGAATTGGTTTTGCCATCTGAAGTAATCTTCATTTCAGCAGCACCAGCGAACAGAAAATAAAGAAACTACCAAAATTATTTTTGGCATCGTTAGTATAAGACTGTTGTGAAAGAACCGGCTACCCCATAAAAAATGAGCTGCGAAGATTTCAGAAACAATAGAAGAGCTTCGTTTGATTACAGTGGGGATACAAAATAAACTGGTATGAGCTGTAATCTGAAATCCCTCACAGTTGTAACATTTTTCCAAACTATGACTGTCTCTGGGTTACTCAGCATGAAGTGTTATAAATCTAACTATTTTTGAAATTCCATGGAAAACATATACTCTTGTTTCACCAGAATTTTCTCATTTGACCTTTATTATTTAGTCTAACGGACTACGGACCTTAAGACTACGAATGGTGTCAGAAGAGGGGTGGTACAGGGGCCACTGTGGGCATGTCCATTATCAGAGCAACCTCCCCTGCGCTGAGAGGACAGCGTGAAGAGACCAGTATGAACCCTAGGACAGGGGTAGGAGTGAGATCCTGGAGGAGAACTGGATGTGTGAAGGACATATGGGATGATGGAATGATGGGTGTGAAGTGCATGGTTGCACTCCGAGTGTGATGGAGACCATCAATCATCAGTGCATTCGTGTATTCGGGCTGCCAGAGTCTACAACATTACTAGCAAAGCACTAGCAGGTTTGTTTTGGTGATGAAATGGTATAACAAATATATGTGATGTTTCAATTTGCTAGTGTGTGACAGAATGTTTATGAAAACAAAAGGAATGCTTGGGTTTCTGAAGTTTATTCCATCATATCTGTGTGTATGATTGTGTGTGTTTTTCTAAGTGGGTGCTATTTGTAGCAGATGATCATTCATTTGACATTCACAAAAGACTGTGACAGGCAGCTTATAGTTGGGTTTTTACAGACCACTAAAAAATATGTAAGGCAAAGGCCATTTGTGCTAGACAAATAGGCAATTCTTAAAATCTGTATAAAACACCAATTTAAAGCACCTGGTATATTGTGTCAAATTCCCATTTAGTATATATATAGAGGAAAATAAATCTTATACTTGTGCCTTGTTCATTTTAGGCTACATTATTATACATTTATTTATCAGAAACAGGAAAAAGAAATACATAAAATCCATCTGTAAATAAATTACCTGGAGGCTGTTAACGCTGCAAAATAAGCAACGCATATATAATGTAGTGTGCGCTATTTACCACCAGGTGGCAACCTAAGTTCAGATGAGCAAAAGCTAAGCTATACAAAATAACTGGTTGTTCTGTAAACAACTGTGGTAAACATTTTTATTTTAAATGCTCTTAACAAAATCAGTTCATAAAAGTTAGGAATAACTATTAACTGCTTCCTTCAGACATATCAAGCAACCATGGGTTTGTCTGTGTAGAGTGATGAAGAACATGTACGGTCAAAAAAAACCTATATGGAATGCAGTTAGTGAAAGAAGAAAAAAAAAATTTCAAAAACAAAAAACAAATTCAAATATGTGAAATCTCTTTATATAGATCATATAGAGACCATTCTTAGACAATTCACAACATCTCATTTAGCTATTGAAGTGCAAAAACATCTAATTTTTACAAATGCCTCATGTATATGCAAGCATGTGTGTGTGTGTGTGTGTGTGTGTGTGTGTGTGTGTGTGTGTGTGTGTGTGTGTGTGTGTGGTATTATCTGGGATTTAGGTCATTCTCCATGCATGGACGGTCTGTCAGTGGATTAGGGACAAACCCCAGTCGGCCAAAAAGGAGACAGTGAGAGGATGGGAGTAAAACAAAGGCAGAACCAGAAAGGTAGTGAATTAATAACACTGCACAGAGACTGAATTAAGAACACTGGATAATAGAGACTGAATTTCCTTGCCTTATCATTAGCAAATTAATAACATGAGGAAAGCTTGCGACTGTTGCTTCAGCGTTAAAAGGAACTAGATGCTGTCTCAATTTATATATACACACAGGAAATGTGCATTTTATTTGCTCCATACATTACCACACATTACTGGTAGATGTTTTGAATTTGGACACAGATTCAGTATTGTGCATAACTGTGTATAGAACGTTGCTAAGAAATTTCTTGTCTGCAGTTGAGGAGCAGAGACGTTTTATAACCGAACAACAAAGTAGACAGATAAGCCCAAACTATGCCTACAGAGAATTTAGTTTGGTTTAAAATGTACTTCCTTTTTTTGCTGTTAAAAATGTGCTTCCTTTTTTCAGCTGTTGAAAAATTCCTTTAATCTGCATGTACAAAACCAGCCTGGTATTAGTGCTTCTTTAAACTGACCATATTTACTCCTGTCACTGAACTTAATGAAAAGAACACGCCCTGTAATGTAGACATGATGATGTTTTGATTAAGCGTCACTCGTGCTATTGATCAATGACACATAATTTGGAGACACACAATGGAGACTAATACAGCCATTTTTCTAATCTCCTTGATGTGAGTGAGTGAAACTGCCAGCCAGCTCTGCGTTTGATTAATGCTGCCAATAATCATGAGTGTTCAGGAAAGGTTAGTGAATTTGTGAGGAACAGGTGAATTTGTTATTTAAGCCCCTACATACATAAACATAACAAGAGTATGCATGCACACACACACACACACACACACACACACACACACACTACACATATTTGCGTATGTATGAATGTATGTCAGTAGTCACAAAAACTATTTCCTCAGTAGTCATTCACCATGAGTACATGATGCATTTGCTTTTCAGGCAGTAATGTAACCTGGACCCACCATTCTTCTGAGCTGACACTGGAGTGCAAGGACAAACAACACATTGAAAAAGATTATGGGGCCTGCAAAAGCTCCATTTTGACAGAAGGTCCTGATGGTTAAATGGGGATATCTAAGCGGTGAATATGCTGCAATTATTTGAACAGACAGGACTTTCTCGCTATCACGAAGCATTTCTGATTATTAATGTATAACCACACGCTCTGAAATAAACTCATAACAAACGCAGATGTCATTGCAGAAAACAAAGTAGCTGAAATTAAGATGAACGAATGATGATTGAGAGCTGTTGCCGAGACACAGTAAAAGAAAATACTGGAAAACACTGCCAGAGATAAATTTATGATCAGACTGGGTAAAAACCCAAGAGTTTTATAGGCACGATTCATCAGGGCACAACCCACAAGGAAGTTCAGAAACAGTGCCATGTCAATAATGCCAGGGAACATTTAAATGAATGCTTTTAGATAAAATGCACGGGCTAGTTTTCAAGCTAATGAAGAACCAATCTGCTGTTATCATCCTACCTGACCAAACACAGAGGCCACCACGGGCCAGAGCTTCTTGCGCTGTCTCTCGCCCTGCCAGGGTTCCTCCGCGTCGCTGGCCAGGCTCACGCTCTCTGTTTTGGGGGGGTGGTGGAAGCTCCTGCCTGTGGAGGTGCTCCATCTCTTCAGATTCTCAATCCTTTTTTTTATTGATCCCTGGATATAGACAAAAAGAGCCATGACATGACACTAGAACACGACATGACACTGGGATATGACAATTTCAAATCCCTGTTTTTGAAACCTTGTGAGCTTAAAGCTGGACTGGAGAGTGTGATTCGACAGGAACACAGAAAATTCTACGTTTGTTTTGGAAAAAGGGTTTCCATTTCACAGTATTTCCATTTCGCGATTATATATCATTCAAGTTTATGATAAATTTATTTTATATTCAATTTGATAAAGTATAACAAAAAAGCTCCAATAGATACACATACAACTTATTTACAATAAAGAAGACACTTTCAGCATAACACCCAGTAACATGTAGTGACACCAGTATGTTGAAAATAATCCATCAAATAAGATTTACAGTCTAAAGTATTGCTGTGGGTAAAATTTGGCATAAGTTGGATGAAAAACTGTGCCAAACTATAGAAATGATTTTTTTTCTATGGTCTGGCAAAGATCACAAAAATGAATTTTTTCCATTAAACATGAGGCCTCAGAATGAGCTTGAAACATTTGTGTTCACTTTATTCATTTCTAGTACTTGTGGCTCTGTCTGAGATTGTGTGTGCAGCACGACATCTCGAAGCCCTTCGTTTAGGCCTGCTGCAGATCAACAGTTCAGTAGTATTAAAAAAACGTTCCGTGTAGAAAAGTCCAGCATACCATATGCTATTACTTGAACAAACACACTCAAACACATGGAATGTCAGGCATTTAGAAGGGGAAAAGATGCTTACTTTTTTCAAAATCTTGCTCTGTGGGACCTCAACTGAATCCATGCTGCCTGCTTCCGTGATTACACCTTCCATGTGCGATAAAATCCCTCGATTTGCCTCTGTTTCCTTTTTTCTCTTTTATATTCTGCCTGGGTGAGCATCTCTGGGAAGCCACTCTATCATGGATCACTTGCCCCACCTCTTTCTCCCTTTTCATTGTCGGTTGATTTATTTTACTCATTGGATGAGCATCTATTCTCCCTCCCAAGCAGTTTACCCCCATCCGTCATTCACTGTGTCTGTACATCGATCAGCTTTGGTGATGTTGTGGATAACCATGCCTCCATGCGTCTATAAACTCTGTTGTATAAAGTCCAGTAGATGCATAGAACCATGAAAATGCACATTAACATTGCCTTCTTTCCTCGTGAAAACAATTTACTATGAATTAAAAATTGAAAATTTGATTATCCCTCATAATTACATTTTATACTCCTTGGTATTAGATTATTGGGTACAACCAAGATGGACAAGCAAGTGAACAAACTGTCAGGCAAACTTACAGACAAAACAACAACAACAACAACAACAACAACAACAATAATAATAATAATAATAATAATAATAATAACAATACATTTCCCAGCATTTCCTGTTCTGAATGCCCTGTTTACATCAGGTTTAATCCGTCCTTCCTCCTCCTCTCTCTGATTAAATCCTCTTATGCTTTCATCTTTATGCCTATTGTTTTTTTTCGTGCTCAGACTCACATGTTCTTCACTCAGCCACACCTGTGTCAGGTCCATATAGGACATATAAGGCAGGCCTAGTGTGCATTACTGTACAAGAGTAGTATGCTAGCTGGTCTGCTTTAAATTACTGTATTTCAGTAATAATTAATTTATTCAACTTTCAACTTGTTACTCAAGTACCAGAGCAGACAATGTCTACAAGTCTCAGAATCAGAATAGTTTGGAAGAGTAGTTCATCCAACACTGTTAATATTGCCTCTCTGCAGTAAATCAGAAGCTAGTGGGAACCAGAGTTCATTTGCATGCACTGATCAATGTTGTATTTACAGATTTTTTACAATGATGCTCTGAGGTGTTTATAACTGAAACTTTTGAAACAAACCTCTGAACAAACCTACAGACAAACATGTCATCTATGCTACTAAACATTCTACACACTTATATTCTTTACCCATTTTCTGATATTTCGGTATTACCACACAAATTTAGATGGTTGCACCTACCGGACACAAATTTCTGCAACATTACGATATGAAACTAAACAAGACATACAATACACATTTTTAAAATGGCTGACAAACGTATCATGAGACCAGTTTTCCCCAGACCAGTACTTGATAGAACCACCTTGCTGTAATAACAGCTTTATATTTTTGGAGCAAGTTTCAACCAGCATTGCACAACAGTTTTTGTTTGGAGTAATTTTTGCTCATTATTCTGGTCAGATTTTTTCCAGGTTTATCAGATTGGCTGACGTTGCTTTTGGGCCACAGTTTTTAAATAGTGTCACAGATTCTCAGAGGGATTGTGACTGTGATCTGGAATTTGACTTAGCTATTGTAGGTCATTTGACTTTTGTTTAACCACTTCCTTGTTGCTTTGGCCTTGGCCTTGACATCATTGTTCTGCTGTAAGAGGAAGTTTTTCACAAGTTATTTTTGTTTTTGTTTTTTAGCAGATGAGGCAAGTTTCTCTTGCAGTTCTTTCCTGTGCCATCCATCAATTTTAACAAGACGCCTAGCTCCCACTGAGGAAAAGTGTCCCCTCAACATGATGACACCACATCCATCCACTTCACTGATGTGACTGATTGAGGAATGGGCAGCAGTAGGTTTACACCACCCATGGCAGTTTGAATATTGTCCAAAAAAAAACCCTTAATCTGACAACAAAAGTTTATTCCACAGATTATACAGGTCTCTCTGCCGCAATATGGCATCCTCCACACATGCTTTGATGTTTGTCTTCATTAACTTCAGAAGTATGGCAAGACTGTTACACCTTCACTCCAGTGAACCCTGCAGCTCTTTTAAAGCTGCCGGCTCCTCTGTGGTTTCCCTCGCCAGCCCCCGTCTTGCCCTCATGCCGAGTGTTGATGGGTGGCCTTGTCTAAAAAGTGTCTGGGTAGTGTGATGCATTTCCTCATAGTGTAACGTGAGGTGGTTTGAGCAGAACACAGTTGTAAGTGAGATGAGGTATAGGGAACGAACCACAGGCAGAGATGAAAGAACAAACGGGTTTAATGAACAAAATGTGAACAAGACGATACAAAGCCAAAACTACTTCACTAAAAATGGAGTACTGAAGACTATAAAAGGTATAGGACACTACAGAAACAGAACATGTATAATTGATTAAACAAGGGTAGAACAAATAACATGGAAACATGAAAAGAACCTACAGTGAAGCATAACATAACTAGACAAAGGGAAAAAAAACAGAAAGAGAATGGGAACAGGACAGAAAACCAGGACTGGAACATGGGATCGTGACACACAGCTGATCCAACAGTGCTTGCTGGGCTATCTAAATATATTGTAGCCTTTTCATTTTGTACATGTTTATGGCTATGTTCAGACTGCCAGCCCAAACCTGATTTTTGGCATATCCAGGTTGTATCAAGATAGATTTTGGATTGTCTCTACAACAAAAAATGATTTTATTCAGAAATGGTGAACATTTTTATGACACACAGCTAGAATTAAAGTGTGTCATCATGAGTACAATATCTTTCATCTGTGTAAACTTGGAGATAGTGCTAGAGTAAGTCTTGACACAGAAAATCTTCTTAAATAAAACCAATATCACTGATGAATTAAGCCTTTCAAACTAGATTATGACATCACATAATCTCATATATAATGCAAAACAATGACCTAAGCAGCATGAATAATTTTGCAAGGCACTGCAAAGTGCTCTGTTGTAGTATGTCCCATTTTATACCATGTGAGTGTTAAGTGAAATATCCTGTCAGTCTTATTACTGTGCCAGAGATCTCTAAGAGCATGAAAGAGCACGAATAATAAATGAAATCTGATCAATATCACACATGTTTTTGGTTGCTTTGCGAAATGCCAGTCATGACTTGTTCATTTTTCTCTCCACACTGTACTAACCAATGGAAACCGTACACGATCAGATACTGATGTGGCGTTTTTGTAAGAAACGTATTATATTAACTGCTTAGATTTAAAGTGCCTCCCATTATAATTCCGCTCTTTTGTTTGTCATTTCATTACAGCATGAAAGAAAAACAGAGTCTTTCTAAATTCTAAAGCCAAACTTAATGGGGTTACTTGTTTTTCCGATGCAAATACCCTACTTGTTTTTACAAGAAATTCTCAAATCAAAGACACTCAAAATGTATAGAAACACAGTTGAATGTTAGTAAACATATCAATTAAAATAAAACTGACTTCAATAAAAAAAAATGGTTCATTATATGCTTAATGTGATATTTGTTTTTGGAATAACAGGTTAAAGCTGTTGTAATCATTTCTTGACATACATCAAAAGAGTCCACCCCCATTTCATTTCAGGCCTCATTCATCAATGTTTTTTTATATTAATGTGAAATTAATCACAATGCTGTAATTAATCACCATAGTGGGTAGATCCACCCAATCATGCTCATCATGCCATGATGTATCTCAGATTTTACACCAAAGGGAATATGCTGCTGACCAAAACATCTTGTTTGAAATGCTTAACATTGCAAAATGCAAAAGTTTTGTGAATCTCCAGGGATGCCTATGCAAATGACCTGGTATTTATAAAAGTACACATAGAATTGATTTTATGAAAGAAAATAAGCTTTGATTTATCATTTGGACTTTCCTGGCATTTAATAATTCTATATTTAACATTTAATTGGTTGAAAGATCTTTTCTGATAAAGATCTGATACATTGATAGTAACCACAGAGTTGGTATCCAAATAAAATGCTGTATTATACTGTATTTATAGTATAGCCTTGTCATATGACTGCAGCGTTCCTCACCAGTATCTCAGAAGGCTCCAGTAAGTCCTACCAGTCTTCCTCAAACGAGCTGTGAGAGCTCAGCACCGCTGCTGGAGCTCATGTCCTTTCTGTTTTGTATAACATTGCTGCACAACAGAGTTAGAATCCATACACAGGTGAATTCATGCAGTTCTGGACCAAAGGAGAATAACATGATATTATGTACACCCTGTTTGACTTGTTTCTATGCATATGTTTCAATGTACTAGGATTAAAAGTTCCTATACAGTTCAGTTTTGCCTGAATTATTCTGCATTTTTCACCCAATATATAAAAACTTGATAATATCATTCCTTTATTTTACTCAAAACTGAAAAAAACACTAATGTAAGTTTTAATAAAGTAACTTGTTTTCATAATATTCATTTGTGTATATTAATTTTTTTATTTAATTTAAAAGACTTAATTAAAGGACAATGAAATTAATTAAACTAAATTAATAAAAAAAATAATTAAATTACAGTAACTTTAGAGGTAACCCTATTTTTAAGGATTAGTGCATATATCATGTTTTCTGCATCTGTGAATGTGTTCCACCAATGTAGATTCTAAAACATCGTGGCCATGGACTAGAGTGTTTTGGTCAGTGGGATCTTTCTTGTGTGTCACACCACAGTTTGCCCTGTCTCTTCTACAGGGCTTCTCTTAAAGTTCACATGGCTGAGAGAGGCCTGGGAGGTGTGGTGGATGCGGGAGTTCAGATACATGGAGGTCATTGGGAAGCTGGAGAACTTCCTCCTTCCATTTCCAGAGGTCAGGACTAGGGGTCCAGTTTCCTCCACCAGCCCTTCAAAGAGCTTCCCTAGACTCTGCCGAACGCGTGTGCAGAAGTGAGGGCAGCTAAAGGTATAGATAATGGGATTTAGCAGAGGATTCAAAAAGACAAACACTGTTGATATAGGCAACCCCACCTCTACTAGATGTGTTTTCTCAGGCATATACTGAGCCACCACCTCGACCAGGCAGATGATGTGGTATGGTGCCCAACACAAAGCAAAGGTCGCGATTACAGAGGTAACCATTTTGGTGAAAGCACTCGACAGTCTTGTTGCGCTGTGTTCAGTTGCCCCCGAAGCAGCTGACAGGCTATGAGGTTTCGTAGACAGATCCGCTGTACTACTAGCCCTTTGAGCTATCATGCGGTTCTCCTTCCTCTTTTTGCGAGCTTGGAGTTGCTGGCCAAACTGGACGTAGCTCACAGCAATAATGAGCAGCGGCAGCATGAAGGCTAGCAGCATCTTTGACACAGCCGTCACCATATGCCGCACATTGCAGTTCCTGTCCAGCGTATTTGGTGAGGAGTACAGAGCAAAGTTGTGGTAGCAAAGCTTACGCTGGTCACTTTTAACAATTACAGAACGGAACATGAAATAGGGAATTGTGTTAACTGCAGCCCACAGCCAGCCCACAGCACAGATCCTCCAGGCCACTGCCACTGAGCGCCGGCTCTGGCTCCAGACAGGCTTGGCAACCAACAAACACCGGTCCAGTGATATGGCAGCCAGTAGGAAGGACGAAACAAACATGTTAAGAAAAAATATAGAAGATTCAGCAGAGCAGAGCAATGAACCTAACTTCCAGTCATGTTCCATCAGCACATAGTGTGTGAAAAACGGCAGAGTCAGTATGGCAAGGAAGTCGGACATTGCCAGGTTTATCACCCACACTGCAGCAACGGTTTTCTGCCTCAGGCGGAATCCAAGCACCCACAGAACTAGAAGGTTTTCCAGGATGCCCAGGACAGACATCAGCCCGAGCACGCTCACCACAGCATAATTAACAAGCTTGTTGTTATTGGAAGAGTGGCCAAGCATTTGCTTTAGTACAGTACAGTAGTGCTCAGAATCAACGATTGGAATGTCACTTGCATTGCTGTGGATAGAAATAAAAAGGAAAGAGACAGACATTATGACTAATCATTAACATTTATCATGATATACAATATGTTTATGGTTCAAATGATATGACTTGTAAGGATAAATATTATAGCACTGATTAATAGAGGACATTATACTGGTGAACAAGGAGGAGTTTCCCAGTGTGTTTAGTATTTTCATGTTTGCAGCCCTCAGCAGTTAGTCATACTTATTTTTCAAATACATTGACATATTTCACAAATATATTGATGTAATGCTTGTAATAACAAAAGAACCATGAAGACGAGTCTTCTGTTTCAAATTTCAGTTACCTTATGAAACAATGTGTTTGTGTGCTTAATTGTTATTATATCTGCCTAGTGTATGTTCATGGAGACGGAACAGTTGGGGCCTACAGTCCTTTTCAGTCCGGACAAGGCAGAGACTGAAACACTGGGGCCATGTGCTGCTGGCAGTAAAAGTACTGTCTTTTAAGACAGTATGTAAAAATGTTTATCAGGTTTGCATCACTGATTCAGATCTTGTAGCTTGTCTATGCTTTTCCTCTGTTTGTAAGTCAGGGAGAAGGATAGGAAAGTAGAGAGAGAGAAAGAGAGAGAGAGACAGAGGGAGAGAGATAACAGCAAATGTATTGTGATTGTTTTTACTTCAGTAGTTGCACTTCAGTTGTTTTGTTCCAAGCTGTCTGTCTAAGATGGCCTCTGTGGCATGACAATTCAATATGACAACTCAATATGACAACTCAATGATTTAATTTCCCATTAAATCATTTAACTTATAACAATATTACATAATGCAATACTTTAATGCCTTATATTTATATAGAGCTTATTAAGTAGCCAAAGATTATTACAATAGTCAATGTAAGTAAAGAGAAGATCTTACATAGACATAAAAACAACAAAAAAACCAGTATATAAACACTTTAGTATTTAAATGTGAGTGTAGTCGTTTCAGAATAAGAAAAGGATGTTTGTGCTTGTCTCAACTAGCCTGTATCCCACCAGGTGTTTGGCAATAGCAGTATGCATGGATGAGTGTGTGGGTGTGGGACCAAGTGCGGGTGCGGGTTATGTGAACAGAGTAGAGAGGCACGATTGTATAAAGAGCAATAATGATGTGTTCCTCTATATGAGATTCAGTAACAGAGTGAGAAAACAACAGCATTAAGTCAAAATCTCTAAACATTTAAACATTTTGTTCTTGAGAAACTATTTTTCATCCGTTTTGTAATTATTATGTTCCTTGACTTTGTTGAACAAGGTCTGTTTTTTGGACAAAATAATCCACACCATTAAAGTCACTAAACTGTTGTGCTAACTTCTATGAATGCAGTTTTTTCAGTCGTGGGATGCTTTTTTTTAATATTCAAAGAAAATACAGGATTTGGAAAATCAGCTAAATGTTATGGCTCACCTGTTTGAACAGTCAATTAAAAAAGAATGTGACCTAAAGACCTGAAGCCACTTCCAAAGCACCAGTTATTACCAAATAAAAGTGCTTCAAACATCACTGCTGGAGTGTGGCAAAAACAACTCAAAAAACATTTTAACACTTAATATGCAGAAATGGCTCTGTACGTTTTATGTATGGCTAGATCACTTGAACATGTTTTCCATTTCATTGTTCTTTGCCTCTTCAATTGACTTTTTTTGCTTTAGCATTACAACAATCAGCACAAAAAACCCACGTTGACACACCCAGAGAAAGGCTACTTACTTTTCCTGAAGCATGTTAGATTTGTTCTTTTCCCTTGAAATGTTTTGCTCTCTTTTACTCTTCTTCTTTCATTTAGATGGCTGCATCGTTCCTGTGTCTTGTATGTTTACCTCGTGTCCTTTTTTTCAAAGGGAGGGGCATGAAAGGAACTTGTGAGAGCGAGGTGTGTGTGTAAGGGTATTTAAATAACCATGAAACGCTGCTCACTAAAACCATCACTTTTTCCTCTATATACAATATATACAAATTGCCCTTATTTATCAAACCTTTGAGTGCCAAAAAATGATGAAGGAGCGCATACATCTGATTTATATAACTTGGAATAGGAGTAGGAACTGAGAGTGATATTCACTCTCAGACAGAGGGAAACAAGCATTTATATGATGTGTAATCTATTAATGTAGATTCTGTGGTACCTCCAGATTCAGACAAATAAACAAATAGTGGGAAACCAACCAGATGTCATGGTTGTTGATGTCATGGACAAAATGCAGAAAAGATGTGGTTCTAATGGATCAACACAGTGGGAAATAATCCAAAGAGCAAGTCAGAAAAAAGTACAGAATAAAAGGTACAGAGCAAAAATTGCAAAAAAAAACAGAAAGTAAAAAGAGGGAAAATGTAAAAGAGGGAAAAATGAAATCAAGGGAGTGCAGTAATCACAGCCAGTGAGAAATGCTCAGAAACACTTAAATCACAGACAAAGGAAACCTGGACAAACAGATGCTTAAATTCATGTGAAGGTGAGTGAAATATAAAAATACAGGCACCACCTCCCCTGTGGGTGTTTGGTGTTGGGTGATCAGAATGGTTGAGATGGAAATCAGTAATCCGGGAGGGGGTCAAGGACGTCCAGGTTTGGAATCCTGGAGCGTTCATCTGAGTCATACCCCTTCCAATTCATGATGATCTTTGAATGTTTTTTCAAATCATGACAAAAAAACTAGTTTCCAGTTGCTTCAACAGTTCAACCATACTGTCTACCACTAAAGTTCAGTCTGTGAAGATCAACACAAACATTACGTTGAAATGAGACACTCCCTGTATCTCCCGTTATGCATAGTGTATTATTGCTATGATGACATCATACAGGCACTCCCAGGCACTTCCAGACACTCTCAGTATATTTCTAAATGGTTAATCATTTTCCAAGGTTTGATTACCACACAAAATAGCATCCCACCCTATTTTACAACATCTATATATATATGCAGAAAGAACCATTAAAGTAGATCTTTCATCAACCATATCTGGCAGTAACACACAGAGGAGGATCTTAGAAGGTATGAAAAAATTACTGTTAGCAGTTAGTTTAGTACTGTGCATTTTTTATTCTTCTGTTAGTGTCTTAGTATTCATTATCTATATAATTAATTATTTTTAACTTTCCAGATGTCACTATTGCAATATAAAGTACATGAAGCATTGCTTATGAAACTGTAACACCTATCTTTAGTTACTGGCAGATAATACATAAGAAATACTAAAACATTCTATAGACACATATGCAAACAATCCTTTTGTTGTTTAGCCAAGACTCAATTTTTTAAGGTTTTATTAAACAAGACATAAAAATGGTTCCAGCCACAACAGCAAGAATATTTTAGCAACTTTTTTTTAGATGAATAAACCATACTTGATGATCCATGAACCATGTGTGTTATTAGAGGTTATTAATTCTTAAAGCATATAGTATTCTTTATATAGATTGTGTCCTTATTTCTCAAAAACAAGACTCATTTTGGTTGTTTATGAGTCTTTAAAAAACTATTACAAAATCTTGAAAATGCAATCATTACACACTCTAGCAGAAGAGCCAAAACTAATGCTAATTAAAGGTTAAAATAATCTTATCAGTATATATTTGGCAAATGTATTTAGCAGTATATATCAGTTAATATTTGGTAAATATGTAGTTAAAAACAGTAAATATGTAATTTACCATTAGATACAGTGTATAATTAGAAGATATACTATATATATAGAAGGAATATGGTTTGCTCTCCTGCAGCTGGAGATGAGACCAGTGCACGTTCTGTCTCTGGTGGCTCTGCTTCTGCCAGGGGTGCAGGCGTTTATGTCTGTAGGGGGTGGAGGCAACACACACGTCACCATCAGTGGCAATGCTGTAATGAAAAAGGTCTATGAAGTGTGTGAGGCAGTAGCCAAGTCAGAGGGTAGAGAGTTCAAGCCAACAGTGAGTGTGCCTTTCTACAGTATATGTGTTTGTGTGTGTTGTGTATGCATGCGCGGTGCACATTTTGTTCATTTGTAATTTTTGCTCATTTATTAAGCTGTGATTAGACATGTCTTTACCTCCATCTCTCTTGTCCTCTGTGTTGTAGGGTTCATCTGTGGAGGAACTGTTGCGAGAATGTTTAGGTACGGCCACTGGCGAAGTATCTGGTGCCAAGTTTCGTGAAGCCCTAAATCAAATTTACATGCAGAATGGCCTAGTGGATCGTGACTTCATGACCAGCAGCCCACATCATTTCAATGATGAGGCTTTCAATGAGGGACATGATCTGATCAGCATGGGTTCAGCTGCCATCAAAGCCAATATCCGCAAAGACAACTTGCAGGCTGCTCGAGAAACACTGGGACGAATCCTACACATTCTCCAGGTGAGATTAAAGCTGTTTAACAAATAAATAAACAAAATACATGTACAGAATTTGGCCTCATCAAACCTAACCATTAGAATTATCAATAGAATTAGAGTAAAATATAGTAAAAACAGTAAACGTTTTTGTGCAATACTACTCAATTTAATGCATTATGATTTTGTGGTGCATATGTAGTGCATTTGTG
>JAOYMR010000008.1:1888881-1924702 GCA_025802075.1 Tenebrosternarchus preto
ATATATTAGTTTATTAACTTCATTGCTGCTATAACAACTTGCAGTGCGAGCAGACGTCATTAATACAAACATTAAAATCCCTTCCTTGCAACTGGGAATGACAAATCCTTAATTCTGATCGTCCGAAGGTGCTCAGTAAAACAATTATCAAGCCCCTTTGTTTCTCCAAAGTAAAGGTGCTTATACCTCTCGCAAGAAATGCAATAGACAACTCCTCTTGTAATATATTGGTTGATAAAATGGATGTTTGAGTGATTGTTTTAGTGGCTGTATTATTAAACGCACATGTAGCAAATATATAGTTATTGAGGACTAAAATAGATTTTTTAAAAACCCAACTTGTCATTGTCTCTTGTCGAGCACGTTACTGGTGTTTTTGAGATTAGTGGATTGTGGAGTACTTGGAGATATTGAATCGATATTCAGACTTTTGACTTATCAAATTTTAATTCTCAACAGAAATTTTGAGCCGACGGAATCCGTCAGACGCTCGAGCTATCGCAATCCGTTACCGTCAACTGCTTTTCATTTCGAGCGATTGGTCTGTATGAACACACCCCGTGCATTTTGGTGTAACATTATTTTAGTCCCCCATAAGAGACTCGAGCTTTGCAAAGCCTGGATTAGGAAAAACTTTCACTCTCCTCGCCAGACTGAGATATACGTTCAAGATTGTTTACTAGGCGTAACAGAGTAACCACGGAAAAAAATAATTTGGGACAAAAAAAATTTGCCTTTTGATGTAGTTAACTAACAAATCGCAGATCTTATTGTCTGTCTTAGCTAGTTAGCTAGCAAGGTAGCTAATTCACGTTAACATTAGCTAGCTAAGCTATCAAACGCTTTCTACGATATTAATAGCTTGCTAGCTAAATAGCGCGTCCGTTTTCTGAATCAGACATAGGCCGGCTTCGGAAACAAAACTAAATGACGTATTCATAAATTAATAATATATAAGGAGTCCTAAATGTCTGTTTTTTAAGCTGATCAAGCGCACGACGGAAAAGTTGTTCCACAATCCCACAAACGGGGGCAAGGATAGAGCGCTGAAACAAAAGAGTAACGTTACCATTTGATCAAAACTAGCTAGCTAGCTAGCTACTTCTAAACATTTTCAAGATGTCCGAAATCATCCTCACGTTTCAGACACAGCTATCTGGTGTTATGGAAACTGTCTTTAAGGCTGCGATATTTGAAATCACCAGGCTGGTGGAAGATAGTTTTCTGGAAGAGGTGTCTCGGAGCCGTGAACAAGTTGAATCTTTAAAAAAGAGACTTCAGTGGTTTGAAACTAGGCGCAGAGACCAAGAGAGAGGCAGGAGACTAAGGTGTGTAGACTGTGGCAATGCCCGGGTTTCCAATGAAGAAAGGGAGGAGAGAACATCGGGCCCCCAAACAGGTAACTTTATAGTGAAGATCTCGCGTTTATCTTCTGTTTCAGCTCTCTAGTTCAGTGTCACTGTTAAACAAAAATTTCCACATTTTGTATAGTGTCCGTTGGTTTGTATTTACATGTTGCATTACACGTAGGCTACATTCTTTTTCTAGAACTTAATGTTCCACTTATAACTAAATTTGTAATATTTCTAATTGATGGCAGTTGTTTTTATTCATTGATTTAAGATATATTTAGAGAGGATCTGGCTGTAAAGGTTCTTTTGAACTGGGAGTCCATCAGAGTTTCTTCATTTCCATGTTCCCTGTAGTAGTCCTGTAGTAAAATTTAGATTTATTGAATTAACACAGTTTTTTTGATGGGGAAATCAACCCTCCCTGACTCTGCCCATCTAGGACCAGATCTGGCCAACCCTGATAAACACAATGCCCTCTAGTCCAAATTTATCATGAGTAGTTGTTAAGCCTTATTTGCACCATCTCACAGGTGTGGAAAACGCTCAAAATCTTAAAGAGGAGAGAAGTGTGGAGGAAGGTTGTGGAGCTGAGAAGAAGAATGAACTTTCCGGAATAGTGGAGTCAGAGGATGTGTCCAATTCAGTTAGTGGTGCAGAGGTGAGAAGTATGTATTATTATCTATGCAGGCAAAAAAAAAAAAGATTAGGTTACCAGTTTACTGTACAAACTTATTCAAACTAAGTTATATGCCTTTTACTTACTATAAAATATTACTGTATGTTCTATACCTTAATTCTTGTCCATCATGCATAGGTTTTGTGACATAGTTATCACTTTTTGGTGCAGACATTTTAAGTAATATACATCATGGTGTTTGTACCCTTTTGCAGCAGGCAGTGAGAGAGGAAGGAAAACTAGACTGTATGCTTAAAGGGGAGACTGTTCAGACTGCCCCTGCTCCAGACCTACAAGATGGGTGGAGACTGAGCAATGAAGGTATGGATTAATTCATTCTTAAGCTTCATCAAGCAAATTATATTAGTAGTCACACATCTGTCAGATATTTAGAACTTTTATTTATCTATTGGACAGAAAATAGCACACATTAGTCATTATTTTCTGTGTTTTCCCAGGAGCAGAAGGCTCTGACAACTCTGCACATAGTAAAAGCTACAGTGAGCAAGAACTGCAGCAGATTCAGGATGATTGGAGCTCTGGACTGGATCAAGCCACTGATCCTGAACGTGAACCAGATATGGAGAACATCCAGGGTCTACCATATAGAACTCGCTACAGCATGGAGGACATGGGAGGCTACAGTAACCAGGAGCTGGATATGGGTGAGCTGAATGGCCTCACAGACTCTCCTCAAAGAGCTGGAGAAGTATTGGGCTTTGGGGTGATGGCAGGCTCTTTGCAGAATGACCTAGGTACATCTGAAGAAAGTGGAAGACGTATTAGAAATAAGAGAGGAAATAAAGGATCATCATCCTTGCACAATACTTCAGACACGAGTGATCTCAACTGTTTGCTGATTAATGAGGAGGGATATTTGCAGGACATAAGTGCCTTCCCTCAGGCTCCAAGTGCACTTGCTGGTGACTCTGGACATCGAGGACATTCCATGTATCACAGAGATGCAGACAATAACAACAGTGATTGCTTTTACAGTGGCGATTCCTTTAGCCACCCATTGAACTTGAACAATGAACCTGTGGAAATGGCAGGAGCTAGAGAGGAGCGACCTCAAACCTGCCCTCAGTGTATGATCAGTTTCCCAGACCAGGTTTCCCTGAAGGCCCACATGCTCACTCACCGAGCCAGCGCCACCCCTTCCTACGTGTGCAACCAGTGCGGCAAGAAATTCACCCAGGCCTGCAACCTGAAGGTCCATCAGCGCGTCCACCAGAGGGAAGGTCTGCATCTGTGCAGCCACTGCGGGAAGGGCTACTCATCGTTTGGTGAACTGCGCAGACACCGCTGCAGCCAGGCCGGAGACAAGCCCTACAGCTGCTCGCTGTGCGGTAACAAGTTCAGCCGCCTGTGGAACCTTAAGCTGCACCGTCGTATTCACACACAGGAGAAGCCTCACCAGTGCAGCATGTGTGACAAGAGTTTCACCCGGGCTGACATCCTGAAGGTCCACCAGCGGACCCACACTGGAGAGAGGCCATACTGCTGCAAGGTCTGTGGACTGAGCTTTAAGCGTCTTGACCATCTCAGATCACACCAGCGTAAACATGGATCTGACCCGAGCAATCATTAGAACTACAGTCATCAATGCACTGACTCAAATACATGTAATTATAGTAATACATTTGGTTGTAAATGGGTCACAAATGAAGGGCATTGTAATACATTACAGGGTTGTACATGCCTTACCCCAGCAAGAGGATACAGTGCTTCTTAGTTAATCTTGCAAAACATGAAGATCTTGGTTAGTAACATGAGCAGATATAAAATGTAGACCCAGACTCGGTTCCACAGTGGTTTACTTTGGATGTTCTTATCTACCAGTTAAACAGCTCGCAAATTGTGATTTCTTACTTCACATTTTCTTAAATATTTTACTAAGGTCATTTCTGATTAGTGTGCATTATGGTTAAGGGAAGTGCATGGTAGTGAAATAAGTTCTGTTGCTACTTACTGATAATGCAGTGCCTCTGTAATTGGTTTTGCTAATTGAGATTATCTTGTTTATTTAAAAAATGAATACTGTATTCTCATTGTGTTTCTTTTATTGCATCATATTTACATGCTTATACCTTTATCTAAAAATTGTATTTTATATAAGAGACACACAGACTTTTTGTTTGTTTGATTTATGTGATTCTGGATCAAAGCTGATATATGTTGGATGCCAATTAAAAATGTTTACCTTTCAGAAGAAAACATTTTGTGAGCTTTGGGATGGTAGTTTGTTATATTGTTATAAACTACAAATGGGGAATAAATAATAAATATATAACCAAATAATAACAAAACCAAATATTTTATATGAATTATCTCCAAAGAAGATTCCAGGTGAGTAACAAGCAGTGTACTAAAGTAAAATATAGTAATTCTGTTTCTCTGGAAAGTGCAATTTTGAGTCTCATATATATATATACAGTCACTGGCCACCTTATTAGGTACACCTGTCCAACTGCTCATTAATGCAAATGTCGACTCAGCCAATCACATGGCAGCAACTCGATGCATTTAGGCATGTAGACATGGCCAAGACGATCTGCTGCAGTTCAAACCGAGCATCAAGAATGGGGAACAAAGGTGATTTAAGTGACTTTGAACGTGGCATGGTTGTTGTTGCCAGATGGGCTGGTCCGAGTATTTCAGAAACTGATCTACTGGGATTTTCACGCACAACCATCTCTAGGGTTTACAGAGAATGGTCAGAAAAAGAGAAAAGATCCAGCAAGCAGCAGTTCTGTGGGCGCAAATGCCTTGTTGATACCAGAGGTCAGAGGTGAATGGCCAGACTGGTTCGAGCTGATAGAACAGCAACAGTAACTCAAATAACCAGTCGTTAAAACAGAGGCATGCAGAAGAACATCTCTGAATGCACAACACGTCGAACCTTGAGGCGGATGGGTTACAGCAGCAGAAGACCACACCGGGTGCCACTCCTATCAGCTAAGAACAGGAAACTGAGGCTACAGTTCGCACAGTTTCAGCAAAACTGGACAATAGAAGATTGGAAAAATGTTGCCTGGTCTGATGAGTCTCGATTTCTGCTGTGACATTCGGATGGTAGGGTCAGAATTCGGTGTCAACAACATGAAAGCATGGATCCATCCTGCCTTGTATCAACGGTTCAGGCTGGTGGTGGTGGTGCAGTGGTATAGGGGATATATTCCTGACACACACTGGGTCCATTAGTACCAACTGAGCATCGTGTCAACGCCACAGTCTACCTGAGTATTGTTGCTGACCATGTCCATCCCTTTATGATCACAGTGTACCCATCTTCTGATGGCTACTTCCAGCAGGATAATGCGCCATGTCATAAAGCGCGAATCGTCTCAGACTGGTTTCTTGAACATGACAATGAGTTCACTGTACTTGAATGGCCTCCACAGTCGCCAGATCTCAATCCAATAGAGCACCTTTGGGATGTGGTGGTACAGGAGATTCACATCATGGATGCGCAGGCGACAAATCTACAGCAACTGCGTGATGCTATCATGTCAATATGGACCAGACTCTCTGAGGAATGTTTCCAGTACCTTGTTGAATCTATGCCACGAAGGATTAAGGCAGTTCTGAAGGCAAAAGGGGGTCCAACCCGGTACTAGCAAGGTGTACCTAATAAAGTGGCTGGTGAGTGTATATATACTCGCCTCTGAAACATCCTGTGTGTGTGTGTATAATGTGGCACTAAACAACCACTTCATGGAAACATTCACTTCCGTTAGAGAATATATCTAGCCCATTTGTTGCCAGTGGTCTCCAATGAAGTGTTTGCTTCTGCTATTAGAATGTAATTATCATTTCAAACATCCGATGTGTTTTTAGATTTCTTACAGCATGAGTGACATTTTTATTTTCAGGTAGCTACTTGAGAATTTACTGCAACGATATTTAAATGGATATTGTCCAAGCAGGCCACTGTACAATGTATGACGTCACTGAGGACGACAAGGTTTTCCTTTTTACACTCGTTGCATTCAACCATGCCTAATTTGTTTGCGTGAACTCAACGTTATTTTGCTTTTCAACGACCTCTTATGTGTCTTTGGCATCGAGTCGTGTCAAGCATATGCAGAATGGACACTGAGATCAAGAAAATGTAGACTTGCTAGAACGTAGACTGTTTGCTGATTGGTTAACCTAGCTAGCTCGCTGCTAGCATCAACAGCAGAACTAGCTATTTAGCTAGCTAGCTAGCTAGCTAGCTGTAAGATAGAACTACGTAGAGCTACCGCTAATGGAACAAACTACAGAGGGTATAAAATCGAGGCAGTTTCCTAGTACATTTAATTTATGCACTAACAATGTACGCGAATTTTGTCAGCTCATTTGGGGACTTCCGAAGCTGTTGTCTGACGATGACAAATGTCAACATAGAATGTAATAATCAGCAAGGCTAGCTAGCCTAGATTTTCGTCACTTTTACAAGGCCAGATAAAAGAGAGAGAGACGTTAACAATAAATACAGGAATTGTTTATATGTTGCAGTAGTCCTTAAAGCGAAATTACTTTGTAGTGTAATTCTGTGTAACGTGTGTTTGACACGATGTCGGATGTCCTCCTCCTTACCTTCCAGACCCAGCTATCCGGGGTCATGGAAACGATCTTGAGGTCAGCTATATGCGAGATCACCAGACTAGTTGAGGGCAGCTTCTTAGAGGAGGTTGGTCGTGGGAAACAAGAGGCAGAGGTTTTGAGACGTAGAGTACAAGTCTTGGAGAACAAACTTGGTGAACAGGAACGCGTTAAAAGGGTGCGATGTGCAGACTGTGGCAGAACTGGATTCTCAAAGAAGGAAACAGATGCTAGAGACTGTAGGACAAAAAGTGGTGAGAAGAAGCACTGTGCACTAGTTATATGTTGACATTTAAACAATGTTTTAATTGGTAAATGGTATTTTCTTGAAGGTGTGGAGTTGGTTTGTGCTATGAAGCAGGAAGGTACTTCTGAAGGAGGCAGGAGAAGCTATGGGAAGGGAACCTTAACATCAAACCAAGAGGCGTCTTCAGTAATCACAGACAATGAAATTAAGGTGAAGTCTCTTTTTTCTGTGGTGTAGCTAGCTACAGACTTTTCATATTAATGCAAAGGTGTCAGTATGAATAAAGCTTTCTGAATTAATGATTCAGTTTTCAAATAAATTTTATTTATTTTTTTTTAGATTATTGAAGTTGAAGAATCTCAAGTGGAAGGGGCTGTAAAAGAGGAGGTTGCGGAGGCTACAGAGATGGAGATCTATTCTACACCTCATTGTCACAAGGCAGATCAGAAAGCCTCTGAGCCTCAGAGTGGCACTGCTGGAGAGGGCTCTGGCCTACACGCATCACAGCATGACCACAGGGGCCCTCAGAGGGACAAACTGTCTGGCACAAAGTCCTGCAGTCCCAGTAATCAGGATTCAGTGAAACAAAGAACACATTCAAAAGGGCCAGACTCAAAAACAGAGCATCCAGTGCAGTCATCTCCATCGCAGCCAGGAACTATTGAGGTTGTAACATGCTCTGAGCCTCGCACTGTGAAACAGCTGGCAAGCAGTTCAGACTCTCTGGCCATTAAACAAGAGGTTGTTGTAGTTCTTCCCCCTGAATGGGAGGATATGGAGAGAGTGAGGTCTGGGACTATCCACAACCCTAGCAGAGTAAATCGGGTTCAGGAGGAACTCCAGCATGGGGATCCTCTCCCCATTAGACCAGCTGTGGAAGGAAACGTGTTGTATCCTGGGCCTTGTAATGTCGAGGACCTCACCTCTGATGTCACGCAGCAACTCAGGACAGCAGATAAAAAACACGCTAAACTTGCTGAACATGAAGCAGGTGTGCTAGCTTCTAATCCTGGCACCACAAATGCAGCAAGGGGGCAATCAATCCACAAGAGTCCCTCTCTTCCAAAACCCTCTCAGGCCCTTCAGCACTTCCAGAGAGCCTATGCAGATGAGAGAACAATCAGTGCCTTGCAATCCGGAAGAAGTCTGACACAGGCACTCAGCATGAGGACTCATGGCCACGCCGGGCACCATGTGGTCAGGGCGCCGCACAGCTGCACGCAGTGCGGCAAGGGCTTCTCTCACCTGTGCCACCTGAGGGCTCACCAGCAGATCCACACAGGAGAGCGGCAGTTCTGCTGCAGCCTGTGTGGCCGCAGCTTCACCAAACTAAGCAACCTGAAGGCGCACCGCAGGGTCCACACGGGCGAGCGGCCATACATCTGCATGGACTGCGGCAAAAGGTTCACTCAGAAATGCAACCTGAAGAGACACCAGAGAATTCACTCTGCGCACCCATGACAAAGGGATGTAGATTTAGGTGTGGTTAGATTTTAGGGTCTGTCTGGCTCTGTCAAATAGAGAGTAAAAAGTGTTGTGTTTACAGTGTTTGTAAGCTATCGTAAGGTGCACTCATTTGTTTTGTATATGTGTATGTGGATAACTTTTCTGCTATTTAAGCAATATTGCATTTAAAAACCTTGCATAGCTATAGTCTTTTTTTCATAGTTGCATGTCAAATTGACATCAGTATGATTTATGAATAAAGGACTTTTTTACATTCCTCACAGTTGTTACTATTAAGTTTTGGAAATTGTACAAACAACTGAAAAAGCCAGGTATCACAACAGAAAAAACGAATAATAAATCTTGCATTGTATTTATGGATATTTGAGATTTTCTTGTGATTGTAATTTATTGCATAGGGAAAAATTTTGCCAAAAAAGATTCCAGGTGAGTATAGTGTACTGTAGTAAACGATGTAGACAGTTAAAATTGCCATGAAGTACAAAAGGTTTCCAGAGAAATGGGACGTTTCAAACTCTCTGCAGTGTGTATATGTCTATGTTGTTTAAATGTTTGCATAAACTATATACATGAACATTTAAAGTATGAATTATATAAAAGCATTCAGGTATCTGAGTAATTGATTAAGGACACCAATGCAGGTCAACTCGATGTACACAGGATACAGGACTCCAAAACTAGATACCTCGGAGTACAATAGTGATGCCTGCAGTAGTGGATTGTAATTTACAGTCGACTGTAAACATGTATGTAAACCTAATAGGCACAGATAGGATAGACTAAACACTTGTTTTGCTAAGCAGTGAATCCAGCATTCCATCTTTTCGTAATCATGCATCAATGTGTTCATATTGTATACATTTCGCATTTGTTAAGGATAGCAACTGTTAAGTCACTACATAGTGGTCCTCCCTGCCAGTAGGGGTCAGTAAATGGATATCATTCAATACAACAACAACACAAAGGTAGTTAGCTAGCTAGCTAACTAGCTAGCTTTCTAAACCGTTTGTAGCTTTCCATCTGTGTGTGCTGGGACGTCTCTCGATGTACATAGTGAGTTGGATTAATGAACGAGTAATAATTTTCGCATTTTGCAGCAAATTTTGTTGAGTAGCTTTTTCTGGTTCCCCGCATATGCACTTAATACACACGTAGCCGTCAATAGCATAAATGTAAACAACTTGTAGAGCCGATAGGGAGAGCGAATTAGTAAAGCTAAGCTGCAAGCTATTCTAGCTAGTAAGCTAACTAGCTAACTAATTGTTTAACGTCAGCGTTCCTTCTTAGTTAGCTATAATACGGTTCTGGATCTATAGCTGGCTATACATTAAACGACACGGTGGCCTTGTGTATACATGTTAAGGTAGTTTATATTGATTGATCTCTTTCATTATCACGTCTGCCATAAGTCAGCTGTGCTAGAACAGGGAAAACACTGGCCCCGTAGGCTGCAAACTCCATCCGTTTAAAAGTGGTAGCTATCTAACTTAACTATTAGTCTTACAGATGGGTGTCACATTGAAACATGTTATTTTGTATTTGTACGTTTTATATAAACTGGAGAGCTTGCCGTGGCTTCGTTCTGTTTAATGGGAAATGAAATATTTTTTTAACAATGAAGTTACCTATCTGCAGTATTCATCCTAATTTTCAAGACGATCAAATGGTAATCATATGGTTTTCCTTGTTCACAGGCTTTGAGAGTTAACTACCAAATCTATATACACTTTCTCCTAGAGAAATAGCACAGCAGCAAAAGAGAGAAAATGTCAGACACCCTCATCGTCACCTTCCAGGCCCAACTCTCCATCGTCATGGAAACGATTCTCAAGTCAGCCATGATAGAGATCACTCGGCTGGTGGAAGACAGTTTTGTGGAGGAAGTGAGTCGTGGCAAGCAGGAGGTGGAATTGCTTATGCGAAGGCTGCAGTTTACGGAGAATAAACTGAAAGAGAAGAGAGCACGATGTGCAGGCTGTGGTAGAACCACAGCCAGTAGTGACAGAACTGCAGAGCAATCAGAAGAGACACTAACAGGTTGGGAGAACTATGTTACATATTCCCTGTGTGATGTTAATTCCAATACAATTTAGAAAACTATTGACCTACTTATCAATATTCCAACAACAAAATTAATTTGTTTTTAGATTGCCTTCAGGAATGTTTTTGATGGAGTTCATTAGTCCATGAAGGGGGGGGGGTAGGTTAATTGAAAACTAATTAAAAGCACTTTCTGTGTCTTCTGAAGCAGGTGCAGATACCCTGTGTGTCAGCGTGAGCCTGAGAGAGCAGTCAGAGAAAAGAGCCCCATTCAATGAGGTGTGGCGGTCTGCTGGGAGTCTGGACTCACAAATATCTACTGAGGCACACGTTCGCACGGAGAAGACAATGGACACTCTCGAACAGAGTGGGAAACAGGACTCTGCATCTAATAACCCAGCACAACTGCCTCAGCATGTTCTACAGAAATTGCTGCCCAATGCAGCAGTTACAAGGATTCATGATCCATGTACTGATTTAAAACCCAGAGAAAGTCACTGCAAGACACCTGTGATAGACTTGAGTCCAATTAAAGAAACAGAATCAGCACAGTCTAGACTACTACAGAATGGTACGGAGGAAAGTGGGTGTGGTGAGTTGGCATCTTCTCTGCCTTGTCCCACTGTGAAGTCAGAACAAGAGCCTGATCCGGTTCCCATTAAAGAAGAGGAAGAGATGCTCCCAGTGTGGGATTACAGTGATGGCAGCGGTCCTGCGGAAACTGATCAGAGTCACAGAGGCATCGGAGGACCCTGGAATCGTGAGGAGACACAGGTAGATAACTTTCCAAATCTAACTGCTCTCAACATGCCAGATCCAGCTTCATATTTAATGTCCTATTCAGTGAATTGTAACACAGAGATGTCTCAAAGCATCAAGACTGAGAATAGTCAGTCAGTCACCACAGACCTTGTTCACATCGCTGTGGCTCACATGGCAGAGAGATCCAGTTCACTTGACCAGAATGAAAATGGACACTTGTTTAGTTCAAATAGACAGAGTTTTCCAGAAGGTCTTTTGGCTCCTCAAGAGCTCTGTTCAGGTGAGAAAGTGTTCCTCCCTGTCCTGCCTCTAAACCATTTTTCCCAGAGCGAGCGCCTTCAGGCGCACGAAAATCTTCACGCCAACAAGCTGCACTGTTGCATCTACTGTGGAAAATCATTTGCTCAAGTGGGCCACCTAAAGGTTCACATGCTTAGCCACCAGGGTAAGAAGCCCCTGAGCTGCTCCCAGTGCAACAAAACCTTCGTTCACAACTTTGAGCTGAAGGATCACCATCAGCGCCAGCACTCGGGCGAGAGGCCACACGTCTGCCACGTATGTGGCAAAGGCTTCACCAGGCTGAGCAACTTCAAGCAGCACCAGAACATCCACACGCGGGAGAAGCTCTTCAACTGCACCCACTGCGGCATGAGGTTCAATAGATCCACGCACCTGAGAATCCACCTCAGGAGGCACAGCCGCGTGGGAAAGAGTTGTCACTGCCGCCAGTGTGGGAAGACCTTTGTGTGCCTGAAACAACTGAAGGGCCATCTGCTCAAAGTACATGGAACAGTCATGAATTAAATAACAGATTCCAGTCGACAACTCTCAGTTTGCATAATTTGAATATTATCAATCTCGACTCGTTTTTAAAAAGATTTTCTGCCTGAATACTGGGTGCCCAAAAGGAGGACATACAAGTTCAGAATATTCAGAGTAGGTGCAATATGCAGATGTAATTTCAGATGTAAGGATGCTTAAAATTACACGGAAAAAATACTTTGAAGTTCAAACATTAAAGATGCTAATGATGACCACCCTGCTCCTTTTAATGAAGCTTTGATGAAGCTGAAATCTATATACTAAAGATCTTAATTTGGGGCATTCGTGGTCTGACTTACTTCCAGTGGCTTAGATTTCTGTGAGGAGGAATGCCCTTTTAACATGAAGCAGTTGAAGTTTGCCAAGTTGGATTTTTTTTTGTTTGTTTTCAGATGACACATCGTATGTCTGTGTGCAGTGAAATGTTTCCCACATGCGCTCTTTTTTGTGACTCAGAGCTAAGGGATAAACATATATTTCAAGTTTTTATATTTTTATTTTTTAAGGATTTCCAGCTTGACCTGTTAATATAATTATTAATTTGGTGTATATCTACTGATTCTCAGTTGTCGTGTGTGTGTTTGTTACTGTTCAAAAGTTTGGAATAAATTGACATTCCATTTTAGTCAACACACTATTTTATTTACTAACAGTTTGTATAGCATAGATCTAAATATCAAAAGGATCTAAAGGATCTTGTATAGCATAGATCTAAATACCAAAAGGTATTTTTGTTAATTATTTCAGATATTTTTGGAGAAATTCGGTAATTAATATACTGATCTATGCATAGTTATTTAATTAATTACAGCATTACTCAAAAAGCATTCTGGACATCAGTTTTATTATAGCACCATTCTGGATATCAGTTTTATTATAGCACCATTCTGGATATCAGTTTTATTATAGCACCATTCTTGCAATAGAGATTTCTAGGTCATATGGTTACATAATCCTAGCATCACATTATAAACATTGTATATATAAATGCTATAAAGTGATGGTTATATCTGAGACCGTTCATTCCAAACTTTTGAACAGAAGTGTATGTAACAAATATCAATTCCGAAAGTTCCGAAGTCAGGCTTTTTTATTTTATTTTATTTTATTTTTTAAAGAATTGCATTACATGTGTAATGATTAAAGTGAGTGTAAAACAAGCCTACTGTGGGAGATGTGGCAATCAAACTCAGTTCTAGGATAAATAATGACATTGATCAGATCTGCTGGCAACAAAAAAAATTGATGACCACTCACTCACTGCTATTCAGCAGCCAGAACAGAATGACAATAATCCTGTCGAATAAATTGAGAGCCATTACAGTTGCATTTAATCCAGGAATATTTCCATTCCTGGAGAATTAGTTATGCAGATTATTTACAATCTCGTAATCACATTGCATAGCATGTTAGTATTTTAACTAAACTCTAGTGAGACTGATGTCCAGGGATATAGCTGGGAATCCCTAGCTAGCGTTGAATATTTAATTACTGCCAAAAGCAGTCTTTTGTTCAGTGGTACCAAAAATACACTTTTTACACTGATCAAATATGGGATCTTTATTTTATACTTTACATGGAGGCAATACAGAATTTGCCATTAAATTGTTTTATCAGTGCATAATTGCTGCTTGGCACAATATACATGTTTAAAGTTTAATGGAGATGCACCATTTGATGAACAGAAAAAAGCAGATGCTGTTACTCCCAGACACGTATGATTAATGTGAAGTAGGATCATTCATTATTCATCATTACGATAAGGACGGAACTACATCTATATGACCGTCTAGATGGCAGTCAGTGTGAGGTGGAGGTGACAGGCGACTAATGAAGCCTCTTTGTCACAAGAACAAACTCATCAGTGCCATACGTGAACAGTAGGAGGCGCTTCTGTACCACTGTGGTTCAGGACATTTCATTCCGTCAGTTTTTATTTTAGAGCTTTTCTTTTGCCTCCTGTTACCCAGCTCACTGAGTGACTGACCTTCATGCATTTATAAATAAAACCATTTTTTTCTTAATCTTTGATCTGCCTCCTGCCTTGTCCATTCTGTCAGAGGCACAGGAACATGATTCAGAAACATTTCATATGTGATTGGTAATTATCATTTTCTGGATTTTTATATATAGGAGCAACGCATCTTTTTCCTTTGTGATACATTTGTTTTTCTTTAATGCAATGTAATAAAACAGATTAAAAATTTAAGAACTCCAAAGTCTTCTCAAGATTTATCTGCTGGATGTATCAAAAAGTACTGATTCATTTTTGTCTGTGTTGTAGTTGGTCCGAAATCCTCCTGAAAACCCAGCAGCAGAACTGGTCAGATTGTACCCCACAAACAGACAGAGAACGTTCAGTGTAAGTGCTCACTTTAAGATGCTTTCAAATGAATCTAGCTGTTACTTAATAATCAAATGACCTTATAACACAAAATGTATTCTGTTTCCATAAAACAGGTGGTGGCGAGAGAGATTCTAACACAGTTTCAGGTGTGGCAGAGGGCATGTTACAGCCGAAACATTGAATGGGGTCCAATTACTGCAAAGGTTTTATTTTTGTGTCATGAAATTTACGTTCAATAACAAATCAATTACTGATCATATATGTGCAAAAACAGCACAGCAATTAATCTGTCTGTTTTCAGATTATATCTGCATTACCATATTTGTCTGGAAGAGAGACGGAGGTGATTGTACGTTGTACTAAAATGCTACATAATCGCAGAGATTACCTTCGAAGGAGGGCCAAGGTAACCTCGTTAGAGGCTATGGTATTTGAACACATTTTTTAGCACAAGTATAAAAAACAATTCTTGTTATTGACTGTAGAATGTTTAACTTTAAAAAATACCTTAAGGGTGCACCCAGTAAAAGTATTGCTTAGCAGTACATAGATGTCACCTGTACCTGGGATTTCAAGGTTAAATTACATCCGTTTTATCTAAGGATGAATTTCACCGTGCTCAGTGTTTTCTTCCAAATTCCTCAGTGAGGCTGTTGTGGTCAGTATCCTGGAAGTAACCTGGCAGTATCCTAGCAGGCTTCAGGCACAAGAGATTCACACCATGCTTTGCTTTTCTAGCTTGATGGTACTGATGGTGGTCTAGCTTGTGACATGCTGCCACATACCTAAGATAGAAGTTCTGTTCTTGAGGATCCCCAACCAGGCCAGGCTTAGGTTTTGTTCTAGTTCCGTAGGACGCCTCAACCAAGCACCTTGCACGTCGTAGAGCTCCTGGCTCTGGCGTTTATAGAGCAATAACAATATATATTTTATATGTAGTAATATTGTAAGTATATGGACTGACTGGGGGACTGCTGAAATTTGCATGGAAAAAACACAAAAGGTTATGATTCACATATTTTATACTGTCAGATAATAATTTCTGTCCCACCGTCTATAGGATGCCTCTTTGGAGAGGAATGCTTTACCTGTGGAGCAGAGATATCTTGGTCAACTTCAAAGAGGTGACATTCCACATGTAAACCTGTAAATAAAATGTCTGTGTGATGTCTTTATTTTTTATTCATTTTTGTGAATTCATAGTCTACCAGTATTTTTTTTTTAATTGTCTGTGAAAATGTTGTTTTTATTTATTATGGTCAAATAAAGGCCTATTTAATAATTATTTATGGCCCCACAAGAGTGTAATTAGCACAAAAGTGCCTGTCTGAGTCAAGTCTTGTCACTTTTAGAAGGGAACGTTTGGATAGGAACTCATGAATTTACAGCTTATTTACAAAGTTCTTAGAAGGAACAGTGATGTGCTCTACTAAGAGTCACACAACACATTTTCAATGACATTGCCTTTTGATAAAACTTTAGTTTAAATTTACATTTTGGTTTTTATGTTTGTTAAAGCTTAAAACTGCTATGTACCACAACAGAATTTTGAAAGCTAGCTCTTGAATCACAAAAGAAGCAAGACAAACAAAAACAGAACATCCCATCTGCTGACATCCACCATTCTACAGGTATAGGGAACAGCTAAGATGCTATGCACGGCTCTCAAGCTCCCATGCTTTGATAGAGGACCCCAGCTTGAAGGAAAAAAGACCACTCTGGGGAGAGCAAATGGGGAATTCAATTATTCAATTGAATTAAATTATCCCTCCACCCCACGAGTGCATTATTACAAGCAAATATGTAAATACAACTTTGGTTGCTCTTGACACGCTGGATTTTTATAGAAAAATATTTCTTTTAATGAAATATATGGTTTGTCTTTTTCTTCTGTTACCCACTCCTGCCCCCGCCAACACACAATAATTCATGTAACACACTTTGAACAAGTGAATAGTCTTCCATGTGCTGGTACACTGAACATGGCAATGGAAGCTGTAAGCATCAGAGACTGTTCTTTGAGTTTTCTTTCTCTAAATTAGAACTGGGCTATGACTAAGCTGGGATAAAAGTGGACAAATACGTAAGAAGGACTTGGCTGGATGCAGCAGTGACACTTATTTGTGACTTTTTTTGTATGGGAGTTCCTTTACAGAACCTTGACTGTAGCCTCTCTGTATTCCAAGAATGATGACACAACAGTAACTGAAAATGTCAGCTGTTGGACTTCTGTTAATCATCCCAATGAACTACTGCTGGTGCCAGTAATAGAAATTCCACTGGGTTACTCATTAAAATGTCATGCGGAGAAAAAAAAAGCACATTTTGATATGACTTACTGGAACAAATATGTTTCTTAATATAACGAAATGTCACAGTCGAATGCTACATTTTTTTGTAAAATTTGACCTCAAATAAACTTTTAAGTTATTTAACAATTTAAGAATAAAGAAGGTAATTTAGGAATAGTACTTCCAGTTGGCAGGAGAGTGACCTAATTCTGAGAGAGTGGAAAAAAACCACAGATATAGAGAAGCAAAAACTACAGTGGTAAATGACGTGGACCTTTCTGGTGAAAACTGCTCTGTCATCAAATTCAGTAACGTCCAATGATATGTGATCTAATGCCACATCAATAAAACCACATTTTCATCGTCATCACCTTTCACATGCTCAAGGTCTCTTTCCATTCTTAGAACATACACTCTAAACACAATTTTATAACAAATGACAGTTCTAAGAGATAGACGACACATTACATTACAGCACTGAGACACAGAGCACAGTGAATAAGGATTCGACAGCAGGGTTTTAAATGAGAACAGTAAGGAGGAATCCTGAGTTTGGTAGAGAGTTCCATAGTTTAGTAGCAATCATACTGAACACTCACAGGGATCAATTTAAACCTGTGGGCTCATAAAATGGCCTAGGTTTGTTGAGTTTATGGTACAAGGTGTGTTTTATATTATGTAAGGCTTTGAATGTGGGAAGTAACATGTAGCCAGTGACTCTGAAGGACTGGAGCTATATGGTTTTCCTAGTGTGAGTGAGATTTTTAGTTGGTCCTTTCTTTACATGAGGGTGATATGGTCTGTCTTCCTAGTGTGACTTGGGATCCTAGCAATCTGTTCAGCTTCCTTATGAAATAACTTAATAGGGATTTGACAGGGAGGCCAAACAGAAGAGATTACAGTTGTCTAACCTGGATAACACCAATGTGTATGAATGCTTAATGTAGTAGTCTGAGGGATGGCTGGAGATGTTGCAGTGTTACAGAGATGGAAGAACAACGTCTTAACTTTTGGATTAATGTGTGTGTCAAAGAATAGTGTGGAATCAAAGAGATTGCAAATGTTAGCAGAAACACTGTTTTGCTTGTATTGTGTTTACATGACCTGATGATGTGGATCAGTCTCAGCATGAATGAAAGGTTACACAGAAATGTAAACCAAGTTAGTATTTTAAATGGTCAAGTGGTAGCATGTACACAGTGAAGAGCACTGAGCCAAGAACGGAGTCCTGTCGCATATTCTATAGAAGCAGGTACACTACATGTTTAGAATTTTGAATGAACACATATTGCCATCTCCCAGCAAGAGATAAGGACTGTGATGTTAGTATTGTACCACATAGCATCACCTCATGAATTACAACTTTGTCCAAGTTTTATTGTAAACTGCTTAGCTTCTTTTGTAATGATGGTCAAACAAAAAGTTACAAATTTGACAAGATTATACATAAATGACAACAAACGAAACAGTGAGTTGCAATGGATAAGAGTGTCTGCATAATGCATAAAATGTAAAATGCATGTCCATATGAGATCTTTTTTGTGCATAATAAATTAAAGAATATAAATCCAAGGAGTAAAAATAAACCAAGAGAGAAAACTTAAATTATAGGTGTGTTCTCTATTCTGGACATGTTCTATATGACTGCTTTGGATTTTCAGGTTTGCATAATTTTCCACTCTTACACCAGACAGGAAGATCAGTGTGACAGACTGGTGAGGGAAGGAGTAAGGAGGACACCGGTACAGTGTGCTGAGTTTATTCATGATTGGATATGCTGAACAAAACAACAAATAAGCAAACTAGCAACAGTTCCCAAGCTGGGTTTTAAACTGAGTTTTACTGTTCAGCATTTGTTTTGTTTCCCTCTAGCTCTGTGGCCTCTGGACTCGGTGTGCTGACTATCTCTTACTGGAACTGGCTCACTACTGACATAAAAGCAACATAAGTATGGTGCCATTAACCACTCACAGGTCCAACCAATTTTAATTGCCGACCAGTTCACTTGAGCCATCTGTCCACCCTGTACACCATACTTCTACTGTTACAGTGAGCACCTATTAAGAATATGAATAATTTTCTGTTTACTAACTATAGTCATCTGACATCTTTGCTGTTTTCATGCATGGGTGAAAAGTTGTGTCTTGGAAGTGACATTTTTCACCATGTAAAGAAATAGAAAAGAAGTACGTGGATTTTTTTTAGGCAACCTGTCCATTGTTCATACACACAGGGTCCAATATTCTGATTACACTGGTACATTACAATAAAGATAACACCTATGTTACTGTAAAGTGTCTATGCATTGTGTTTAGACGAGTTTATCCATGTCACGTGACGGCTACAAAAAAGGGAGCCAGGAATGCAGAGTTCGAGAGAAAAAGACACGTTTATTTTGATTTCGGTTTTACACCGAATAAAGCGATATTTATACTCACGCATACGAAGGAATAACAGCATCGACATAGACCAACAAACACTCAGTGACATGCACACGCTTATATACACTCACCCTTAACGAGACTCAGGTGAAACGACTAACGAACATCCACCAGACCGGCAAGAAGCACTCCGCCTACACCACATACCGACGTACTCACAGGCACACACACGTCCAACCGACACGACACAAACACACCTCCACACAGACACGCCCCCACGGATAAGACAGGGGGAGGAGGCCAGGGTGGCCACAGTGACAATCCATATGCAGAAAGCTTAGCTGAAGGGTATATACAGTACGACTCCGTCCATTATAGGCTGACAGGAAGCATGAAACAAATTATATACTGAACAGCAGCCGCCTGTAGCTGAAGGCAAACAGTGCTGAGTTCTGCCGTTCATCTCATAACGAGGATAGTGACTGTACCCTTAGACGTCCACCACATTCTAGTAGCCCATGGAAGCAAGCAATATTCACACTGATGTTATGTGTTCTGAAGGTGCTGTCTATCTTGAGAAGGGACAACTGTCAAGTGTGTGTCAAAAGCCATGAGAGCTCTAGACTATCTCATTTAAATTTTTTTACAGTAGCATATATTCAGATTTTTGTGGACAATAACCACGATTAAAAAACAAGAATAGTGTTGTTTTTCTACAAGAATAATGAATGGTAAAGTCTATTATGAATCTTCAAAAGCAAAGTTACTGTTAATGGAGCCGTCAGTAACACTTACAAAACTTTGCAATAAATCTTTTTTTAATGTCCTTTGTAGTGGCTTTTAAATATTATTTATTTTAAAAGGTCACATGTCAGGAAGAAAAGGAAAGCAAGAGAAAATGTATTCAAAATCCTGTAACTGTATCACTGTGTTAAACTGTATCACTCTGTGTTACACTGTATCACTCTGTGTTAAACTGTACCATTAAAATTTGTGAGCCTCATGGAATTTAAAACAGGAATTAACTAATACAGCTGTAAAGAGGAGAGTAAGAGATGTGTTTGTATAGTCTTCTGCCTAGGTTTTGCCTGCCAAAATAAAAGACCACTACCTTGTGGGAAATGAACAAGGATATAAATCACTAAAGGTAAGATGTATAAATGTATTACTATTAACTAATAACAGATTTCTACTACTAGTAGGCCTACTTCAGTACTAAAGGTAACATGTTAATTACAGTAAGTATTACTTCCAGTCATGGTTAAATTTGCTCTCTCCCAATCTGCTTAAAATAAAAGAAAAATCCTCCTGCATGAATTATTGGTGTGCATCAAAGAGTTAAATAAACCAGAAGCATTTGTTTTGATTTGTTTTGGCTTATTACCCTGCTCAAAAAATTAAGAGAACACTTAATCATCACTGGATAACACCAAGTTAATTAAACTTCAGGCATATCAGTCTGTCCTGTTAGGAAGCATAAGCAATTGTGAATCAATTTCACATTCTTTGTTGCAAATGAAAGTGACAACAAGTGCACTGGACAGACAACAGCTAGACAACCTCCCCAAAAGGTACCGTAATGGCTTTGCAGGTGGTGGCCACAGACAGTTACTCCCTCCTTGTCCTTCTAGTCTGATTCTTCTCTGTACTGTAGTTTTGCATTTTGCTATTGTCTTAGTCACTCCTGGTAGCATGAGGCAGTATCTGCAGCCCATTCAAGTTACACAGATTGTCCAGTTCATCATGCATGGCACATCCATACATACCATCACAAGAAGGTTTGCTGTGTGTTCCAGCACAGTCTCAAAAGCATGGAGGAGATACCAGGACATTACCAAAGGAGAGCTGGATAAATCCACAGAAAGGTATCATCCCAGCAACATGACCAGTACCTGCTTCTTTGTGCAAGGAGGAACAAGAAGAGCACTGCCAGAACACTACAAAATGATCTCCAGTATTACACTGGTGAGAATATTTCTGACCAAACTGTCAAGAACATTGATGAATGTGGCATGAGGGTCCAAAGTCCTCCAGTGGGACTTGTGGTTCATGAGAGAACACCAGAATTGGTAGGTCAGCCATTGGTGCCATGTTCTCGTCAAAGATGAGAACAGATTCACACTGAGCAAATGTAAGAGACATGAAATGGACTGGAAGGGACTTTATGGTGAAAGTTATGCTGCCTGCAACATCATCCAGCATTGACCAGTTTGGTGGTGGATGAGTGATGGTCAAACCTCCACAGAACTACCCTGACTGGTGTTAGGTACCGGGATGAAATTCTGGGAGGGACTGTTAGGCATTGCAATGGATCAGTGGGCCGTGGGGAGCTCCTGGAGCAGAACAATCCCAGGCATTATGTGGCCAGAGTGTGTATGCAGTTCCTGCATGACAAAGGCATTGATGCCACTGACTGGCTCTTATGTTCCCCAGACATGAATCCAACTGACAACCTCTGAGATAATATGCATCAATGCATCCAATATCGCCAAGTTACGCCACAAACTGTCCAGGAACTCCATGATGCCCTGATCCAGGTCTGGGAGGAGATCCCCAATGACACCATCTGGCATGTATTCAAAGGCATGCCCAGATGTTGTCAGAAGTGCATACAGGCAAATGAAACACACTACTGAATCACATTATGAACTGCCATGATGAAGTTCATACAAATCGGATCAATCTATGATTTTAATTTTTTACTTTGATTTTCCGTGTGATTTTAAATATAGCCCTCAGTGGTTTGATGATTTTGGTTTACATTGTCTTTTTATTCTCAATGAAGTTCACAATTTATATAGATACTCAGCTTGACTCTTTCGTTCACTGAGATCTGATGTGTGATTTATGAGTTCCTTTAAGTTTTTTGAGCAGTGTATTTGTCTTTAGATGGGTAATATTTTCTGTATCTGCTGATATAGTTTCACAGTGAGAGACAGCAGGAGAGGAAATTTCCATTTCATATTGAACAAAGAAATCATAGACTATTCCTATTTTAAAGTCAGAAAATTAGAAAAATGTACGAGGTGTGGGGGTAGGGCTGTTTTTGCTCTGTGATTTCCTCACCAGTAATAGAGCAGTCCTGGGTGTTTAAGCAGTACAAGATGTACTGTCAGTGGAAAAAAATGTGCAAAGCAATAAGGAAAGTTGTCAGTGGGATGCCAAGTCAGACTCAGCACACTGCATCAACCTCTTGGGCAGTTACACAAGAGCTGTATGGTACAACAGTGACTGGGCATCAGAAATTTATGGCTTTTACACTGGGCACCGTGTTCAAATTAAATCAAGACTACTATCTCAGCGTGTTAAGTTCTTTGATACTTCCACTCTCCAGTGTTAACCTCAGTCCAAAATCAATTAAAAACTTTAATTGTGGAGAAACTAACAACACATTTTCTAACAGCATTTCATTTCGCGTATATTGTTAGCCATCAGCTGCTGCTATATTCTTCAATAAAACACACTTTCTAATGGATTTAATCTTTACATTTTAGTCCAAGTTCCAACTACCAGGTTGTGGTGAAGTCTAACACCAGGAAGATACTCTGTTATGCTCTAATGTCTGCTGATGGCAATTTTGTGAATTATTAGTTGAAAATGACACATATCCAAAAATACACATTAACTTGTGTAAGAAATAAAGGGACCTTTTCATTACATCACAGACGTACAATACTAGTTAATACTAGATAATAGTTTCTGCAGTTCACCATAGATCGTTTCTGTCTTCTGTTATGGAGCTAAATGTCCCTGTGTAGGTGTACAACCTCTCGATAAGACTGGGGCACTTCAAAAGTTTTTTCATTTTTGTACAGCCTTACACAAAAGGAGGACATCTCTCCTGAACATGTTTGATCAAATTTGTTCTCATCTGAAATTCATCATTAAAATGCACACATTTGTCTGCTAAATCTGACAACCCCTAATAAGAACATTAATTCAAACATAGTAAGTAGCACTGTTAAACCTAAAGTTACATGTATACCTGGATTCTCATAATAGATGAAACTCTACTAATGTACTGTTTATCTAAACACACACATTCATCACAACCTACACTTGTAAACTAAAAGTTAGTTCAAGACACAATCTGTGCATGAAAAAAAACCCATCAAATTAATATTCCTGTACACTGTCAATCTCTGAGCCTCAGTGCCAAACATTACTGCCTATGCTGGCACTCATCCAGCTAGTTTTCTTTCCAAAAGTCTGAATCCCACTCATTAAGAAGTACATAAGTCTTTGGATTGTTCCTTAAACAGATTAAATCTGGTTCAACTGAACAAGTTTTTTTTAAACTTTATCAACATGTGAGGCTTCTAAGAGGTTGGGTAAATATTAATGTAAAACTACATCTTGATTTTTAATGATTAAAAACAACAATAACAAAGCTTCCCCACCAAATTCTAATGGAGAACTTCCAAGCAGAGGGGGTGAGGAGATAAGAACACCAGGGCTCTACTGTGCCCATCACCTGCAGAGATAACCAAAGACTCAGACATGCTGCAATATGGCAAAAGGCCTTAGAATTCATTTATGTCTAATGCTCAGATATTTCATTTGAACATTTTACAGGGTGGAGCAGATAAAGTCTGAATGATGATTATCATATTAGCAATGGAAAGACCCTTGGTGAATAGATGTCAGTATATTTAAGAAATACACATTTTAAAGGGTGAATACAAATAAATGAATCAGTGATTTATTTGGATTCATCTGGATGAACTTATTATCAGTACACTATGTCAGAATGGGTTTTAAAACACAGTCTTGTAAGCTGTTCATTTAAACATAATTCAAAAATAAGGATTCAGTCAAGTGATATTTTTCTTATATTTTCAGGAGAACGATTATCAAAACCATTTAATAACTACTGCAAAATAATTCATCAAAAAACATTTTCCAAAGGGCTAAAGCCAAGAGAATAATGACAAGCACAACACCTGGATGAGATAAATCTGGATGATACAAATTTGCATAGTCTGGCCTCTCTTAATGGGGTCTATTTGTCCGCCCTCGCGTGTGATAGATGGTGCCAGTTGGTTAAGGAACTTGTGAAGGTCCAGCCTTCAGGCTGCCCGCTGCCCATTCTATGAGATTAGAAAAATGAATCATGTACAGTTGCAAACTTTGTCATTCTTTGCCATATGTCATTGAAAACATTTCTTACAGCCTAATCCCATTAATACGTTTAAGCTCCGCAGAGAGTTAACATCAGCAATGAGGTCATTTTAGAATATCAGTGGGTGTAATAACTGATGAAGCTATAGTTATTGATTGTTTCAACTGCTTGGTGGGAGTTTTCCTTATATGAATCCCAAGGTTTTAGAGTAAGATATACAAAAGAAGTTTTGCAAAAATGTTAAAAGTTGATATGTTAAATCAGGATTTATTTTAAATCCAGTGCAGCATTGTCAGCATTTTCTCTTTCTAGTCCAAGACAAATCCATGTTTTGGCACCAGTGCAACTCTCATGACATCAGCCTGTATTTGGCTGAGAAAACCACTTTGCATGAAGACCATGTATTTATTTTGGTACAAGCCAAATGGTGCAAAGCGGCATTTCGGCTTGGAAAAAGGGCCCATTCACAGGCTTGTGATGCTTTGTTATTGAGCAGGCAATGAGTTAATCATTTCCATACAGCCAGAAGTGCTGGTGCCAAAAAAAGTAGCATTCTCCAATCTCACATCTGCCTCCACTTACACATCCCTTTGGCAGGCAGGAGAGACTTTTATTTGCTAAATCTGAAAGGTGACAAGAGGCATTGGGATGATGCCCTTTAAGGTCTTCCCATGACTTTGTTGTATAAAAAAGTCTAATTCACTCTTGAATGCATAGCGGGTGTATCTTTTTTCTTAAGTAGAAAATGATCAAATTAATCAAATGAAATAAAACGTGTCACTATTTGATGTGTTCTTCTCCAGGAACTTTGCTTCAGAGATACTGAAAAAAATATATAGTACTAGAGTAGGCAGAATTACATTTGCCAAAAAAGGCTTTATTGGGTAACTACTCACTGTGGAGAGATCTGCTAAAACTGCCCTATGAACTGTTTGACAGAAACATCAGATGCAATCAATCTTTTACATTTTTTTAAGGCTGCACAGTGTGTGGGAAGCTTCCATGCAATTTTATTCAGTCAAGAAAAGAAAGAAAGAAACTTTGAGTGTACTATATGACTGATTTAAAAGGGTGCACCAAAGAGCAGCTCTTAATATTAACCTTCTAAGATCACATTATGTGCATATTAATAATACACCTACTTGAGTTTGCCATCAATAGCTAGAAAGCCAGCCAGCTATCTATCTGAGGTACTAATTTAGCTAGTTAATGTGTTTTTCTTATTTATCTAACTGTGCTGAAAAGCCTGGTCTTTCAGAAAGAGAAATGCCAACCTACTGTGGCCCATAAATCAGGTAAATATGTAGCGTGAATTAACTTTTGCTAACATTAACTTTCTACGATCACATGGAATGCATCGTAATTACAATACATCTGAACCCATTTGTTGTCAAAACCCTAAAAATGTATTTATGTGTTTTCTTTTTGATGGCTTGCCACAGCTCAAATAAAAACAAGCTGAACTTGAACAAAACAAAGACAAATAATAAAAGAGCTGGGAATTGAACAGGGCCTCAGAATTGCCTGTGAATGGATGCACTGTTAAGATGGATCTAAGTGTGCCTACGCCTGCCATGAGTTCTTAAATATTAATTGCTAAATATTAAATGCATATGCGTTTTGCATATTAATAACATGTGGAAGGGCTCTCTGGCACTATAGGAAGCTGAAATAATCAACATTCTGTTTTTCTTTTCTGCCCATATTTCTTGATTTCCTTGGCATGTTCTAGAACAAAAAGAAAATAATGCAATTTTAACAAATTAACAAAGCACTACTATCAATGAGAAACAGTCTGACATCCAGCATCACCAAGATGTCAGATTAGTACATTATTGATTCTCCAGTAAACTGTTTAGACTATGAGGCTTAATCTACGCCTGGGAAAACAGCTAGAGGCCGGTTCACTCACCGAACATCAGTGCTGCTCGATGGCACACATGGGTGACGTGGAAGGCTGGCTATGGGGTCCAGAGACGCATGTTCCAAGGACACAAACAGCACAGCTTGTGGCAGCAGGACCACATGGCGTGTCCCGGAGACATCCCTGTCTGACAGGGCAGTCTGGTGCAGGTCCTAGGAGAGAGCTCATCTGACTTTTCTCCAACAAGAGAGAATTGTTGAAAGAGTACACCTTGTCAAAATAATGTTTTTTATTGGATTTGTATGACAGTGTATGATTCACCTTCCTTTTTAAAATCTGGTAACATGCCATGTTTCATTTCAAATTGCATTTACTAATGTCTATGAAAAGCGATAGATTTATTAACAGTTAACTGTTAAATAATGATTAATTCACAGTTTATTATTCTGTTATTAGAAAAGACAAATTTAATGTGTTTGCAGTGTAGAAATTAGGCATGTTCAAGTCTATCACTAGAATGCATCCAGTTTTCAGGGAACAGGGGAAGAGCAAGTTCTACAGAAACTGTAGGCCACTCAGTCAAATGCTCCACAGCTGACAGCAAAGGAGAAAAAAACATGCACTCAACAAGACATGAGTTTCCACTTCTAAAAATAGTGGGTACAGCAGACATGTGTCAGATATGCAAGGCAGGCATATAAAATAGTGGATTAGGACGATAACACGTAATTCCCCCAAGCATTAAATATTTGGACTGTGTTATGGAAAACATGATTCATTTGATTCAGTCTTTTTCACACCTACTTATTATCATGCAAGTGATTCAAACAGAATACTGACACAGATTAAATTAGTGAATCAATTATCATACATCTAATTGCAGTGCATTGGTCAATGTGATCTTAAAAAATATTTGTGCAAATTACAAATAGAGAGACAAATGTTACTGGATGACACTGCAAGAAAAGATATAATCATGAAACCCAATATGATGCTCAACCAAAACACTCATCCCATACCTGAACAATTCAGAACTTTTTAGGTAACATTAGAGATCAAATTACTGAAAGTAGCACATCAGAAACACAAGACATGGATTATAAAAGCAGGTTTTAATGTGTTTTATTACAGTCTACTTGTTTTTTTCATTTTTAGTAATAAAAAATAAAATTGCCTCTCTGCTTTCCCATTTTAATCTTATCAAAACCAAACGAGATCCACAATGAGATAGAACTAACTATCAACAAACAAGCAGACAGCAGTGTTTTAACCATAAAGAGCCCAAATAGCAATAGTAAGACAAATGGAAATTGGATTTAACGCCTTTAAGCCGTTTACCGGAAGCAAGCAGCAGGCAAGGAGCTACTGCTAAAGAAGGAGCTGCAAAGGAATCCGGTCAAACTCAATGCATGATGAACAAACATTAACAAAACTAATTCTAATGTACAATTAAGATAAAAATTGTAGACTCATTCCATAATCTAATCTGCATCTAGCAACACGTGTAGAGCTTTAAAATAAAGTGATACTTGGCAGACTGTTTATTAGAAAATGTATGCTGTTGGGGGAAAATGTTAAGTATTAAATGCAAACTTGAAAGATCAAATTCAGAAACAAATTTGGGATTTCAAAATTCACTGGGTAGAGAAACAGTGCTAGCTTCTTCTAACCATGAAAGCAAAATGCTGTAAATGAAAATGTTCTCTAGAAGAGCAGAATGGAAATGCTCTCTAGAAGAGCTGAATGGAAATGCTCTCTAGAAGAGCTGAATGGAAATGCTTACTAGAAGAGCTGAATGTGAGTTGAGAAAGTCCTTAATTGATATTTTCTGATCAAGACACATGTCAAACTGCTTGACTATGAAACCAGCCATTGAAATGTAATATCTGCTATGAGACATTCTTCTTTCATACCTGTTATAGTTAAAGGCAGGTTTCTGGAGAGGTGTCATGCCTGTTCTTTAAACTGCAAGTAATTAAGCACTAGCAAGTCATTTTGCAAAGAACGTTATGTCTGTCTGTATATAACCTGTGATTTAAGCAACAATGTCATAAGCAAATGCTTCTTCATGCTTTCTAATAAATTTACTCAGTGAAGTGACCTATATTCCAGAGTCATTTGGTGCTAAGTGTAGTACTTTCTATCAGAGTATCAAAATAATTGGTTTTCTGGATTAAGAATGACTGGGGTCTTTATCTCTTGAATCTTTTCTTCCCAAGATGTTTGTGATGAATCTTCCTCAGGGTAAAATACTCTAATAACTGTCTAATTCAGCAGTCTCCCAGCCTACCTATCAGTGGCCACCTGTGTGCTGCCATTACATTATACTCCACTTGGAGATGAGGGATGAGAGAGTATTACAAAACCTTCTCAACTTCTCAATACAACAGATCATACTGCATTTAACCCAGAATAAGCCTGCAGACTTTAGACTCGGTCATAGGGGAGGGGGGAGGGTCTCTTCTTCATAGCCTCAAGCAACAGCACCTATTTTTAGTTCATCCATTGCCATCAACTCCCCAGCATCTCCTCAGCGAATTTCAGCAGGTGCTATATTTTAGCGTAGAACTGATGGAGGGTAGAAAATGTAGCCAGGGCTTTCTTTACTTCTAATTCCATGTTGTCTGCATCTACCCATGCCAAGGAGGCAAAATGTGACAGAGGATTTGGTATCTTAGGGCAGCCGAGTCTTCAGGCAGCAGAATAAGGTTGGTTTGCCTGTTTGTGTATTATTAGATAGAAACTGCAATGTTTTCTTGTTGGAAATTAGCTGCACCTCTCTGTGAATACTTTCTGTCTGTGGCTACATAAATAGATTTATGCAGCCAATCGGGAATTCCAAATGCTCTCCAGAGAAAGTGAAAAAAGGCTCCAGTTTGATTTATTAAATAGGTGGGGATGCCCTGTATAGTCTAGAATGGTAATAGAATGGTAATGGTAATAGTTATAAATTAGAAGAACATTTGCTTGCTTCTTAGACATTTGCCAACGAATGTACAGCAAATTTGAATAGCAGTGGAAAACAGGCTTGTACAGAATTGTATCAACAACTACATGGAAGCTGCAGGGCCTGAGTTTTGCTTCTCATGACAGAATTTCTTCCTAAGATGGTAGACTGCCAGGGAAGACAGGAGCTGACTGAGACATTAGGTTTGATTTGCTCTGGGTCTCTTTGTATAACACAAACACATAACATTTTGGAATGGACTTCACCTCTTGAATATTTTGTCCCCTGAAGATATTTTAGATTAAAGTCCTTCAAAGCACATAGACCATAACAAACTTCTCCCTAAGAAAACTCTCAAGTTGATCAGCCTTGACCAGGGTTTTGCTGTCATACTACTCAAGAGAGGAAATCTTAGAGCTTCTCCAGAGTTTTACCAGAATAAGCCTGCAGGTCTCAAGATACAGTCTTGGAGAGCCTCAGGCTCTTCTTCAAAGCCTCAGGCAACAACACCTGATTTAGTTGCTCCTTATGAATACTCCTCAGTCTATGACTCAAATAGCCAGTATCACAACCTCTGGTGGTGGGCATGTTGTTTGGTGAGTATGGCTGTTGTTTATAACATCTACAGGCCTTCTAGCCAAGTTCTGTAGTGGATTCCTGTATTCTGCACCCCACCAGAAGCAGTTTCTCACCAAGTTCTTCACTACTCTTTTCCTGCACATGACCACATCAATGCAATCAACACATGGCTGCCTGCTAGTCGTGGTGTCATTTGTTCGTGTAATACATACTGGTTAAAGTTGCAAACAGTTAAGATTTACTGAATCCATTTTATACGTCAACAGCCACAGGGATTTGTAGGGAATTGATGCCATTTTGTTTACTTATCTTTCCTCTGAGTTTGGTTAAAGAAGGGAGTTATGTCAGAGTGCTTTTTTTTGTTTGTTTTGTTATTCAGGTTAGCCAGTGTATGACCATTTTTTCTTTGATATTCTGGAGCAAAGCAAGTTATTGATCCATGGCTTTCACCAGAACAGTGCAAATAATGTGAAGTTACCAATTAAAGAAAAACATTTTAAGGCATATTTTAAAAACTAATTGGCTGACCTTATGGAGTAATGACTTTGACTCTTTCAATTATAAAGCTTCTTGCATAGAAATATGTGATTTTTGCCTATAATCCTGTCACCTCTTCATGTAGCACCTTTTCCTTTTGTGCTATAATAAGCAGAAGAGCTGTGCAGTTATACAAAACCTGAGGACAAAAATCCAGGAAAAGATCATTCAGTAATATGACTATTGTGTTTTTGTGTTTCAGCAATCATAATAAACTCATTGGTAGACTCTCCTGTCTGACGTGATTTTAATAGACATGTGATTTACATACATTCTGATTATCCAAAACATCAATAGAAAAGCACATCAGTTTTGGCATGAAGATTATAACTGCCATTTGCCAACAATACAAAAGAGGCCCAAGTCCATGGCTAGGTGTAGAAATTCAGGATGACACACTTGCGTCACCTAAGAAAAGCCTGTCACCGGAGATACGTTATGGGGTACGGAATGAAAATTTACTGTGATTCCTGTGATATATTAATGGTTCACCCAATATACATGCAAGTACCATAAAATCAAGGCCAACACTGCACCTTAACCTCATAATTATATCTTTTTTATTCAGTGTGATGAAACAGAGACTAATCAAATTACATCACTGTATAACTACATAAAACTGCACAGTACAAAAATTCAACAAATTCAAAGTACCATAAAGAGCTTGTTTAGCTCAATTAAGAACATTGTTTTTGAAGATTGAATTTCCTGATAATCCATCTTTGTTCCTTTGGTTAGTGGCAAAAACTCAAGTTAAATTTTAGTTGGATTCATGGGTCAGGTTTGAACATCAGATTTACAGGACTGAATTTATAAGGCAGACTGGTCAACTGCTACATATCAACTGATATTCCGCAGGCTCAGTTTAACATAAATTTGTTTTTAAAAATGTAATTACTGGAAAGCTTAAATTCTGGGGAAATGTTCTGGCATATTTTGTTGAACAACTTCTTCTTGAGATACTGCACCAATTTACAGGCTTGAATTTGTAAGGCTGTAAAATACAGTAATCCACAGGGGAGCAAAATTATTACAATTTAGCTGATTTTTAAAAAGTGCAAGCTGTAATTCAATTTAAGGCAGCCAATTCTAGGCCAGTTTGTTGAACCTGAATAGTATACAAACTAAAAGCTAAATAGCCCCATTCTTTTCAAAACTGGAAAATGTTTTGACATTTTAGTGAAACAACTGTAAATACATTTGAACTATTCATGGCCATCTTGTGACTTGCGAATTTAAAAAATCAAGCACTTCAAAAGCGTAACGATGAAATAGATTTAATATATATCCAGGGAGACTGTATTGGGTCAATTCTATCTAAGTCACATCAGAACTGATTTTTGTAGGCTACCTGAATGTAGTTCTGAGGTCATAACAACCGTTTAAAACAAACGATGCTTTATACGCTGAAGTAATGCAAGCGTTGAGCTTCTGAAAATGAAGAAATGCTACATTAAATGTTAGTGGAAATTATTTTAGCAAAACGTGTGACCTGTTTGGTGCTTGGTTTTTTAGTTTCTGTTCTTACCATCCTTAAGCGTTAGTTTACGCTTCCGATCGTACTGTCGCCAATGACTTAAAACCTTGGATGTGCCCAGTCAAGTCAACCCTTATTTATACGATTACATCCCCCAACAAAGGGTCTTAAATCGAGATTGTGTTCCAGATTAGATGCAGATATACTCAACACCCACCCTCCTTCGTTGGTGTCTCTGCGGAGTGTGATTGGATTAAAGTCGGTTACCCTTTCCCCTCTAACCCGGTGATGTTGGCCGTTTCCTGCTTCTTCTGACCAACTAGTGGTAGAGCGTTTCTTCAGTGCTGTTGCTACAGTGAAACACAGCTTAGACATCAGTGGCTTCACACGAAGGAAACCAGAAGCCAGCCACTGAAACACACAAACGTCCAAATCACAGCAATGCGAAGGAAATCAAGGATATTATTATGTTTTGCTGTCCTTTGGATCCTCGGAATAGCATATTATTTCTATTCGGGAACAACGCCAAATCGAAAGGTAGGATTCCCAGCTCGTTGATTTGCCAATAATGAATACAGTAACGTGAAAATGCACGTTGTTTCATGTAACCCATCTAAAGCGACTATTTTCAGACGGAAACTGTTAAAATTGAGAATTTGTTAGACAAGAGTAGCTTAACAGTATCTTAACATACGAGTGTGCCACCCACCATTGTCTGGTTTATTTGTACTTAACATAGACAGTGTTATCGCCGTTTCCCTCAGCTGTGATTGAATTGTGGCTCCGTGCGAGAGCAAAATCCATGAAAAAGGCTAGCTAATAGCTTACTGGCTAGCCGAGTGCAAATACAGATGTTGGAAAGCGGCTATTGCTTTATTTTCCTCTTGAAAGACAACTGACTTCAAAAGTCGACTTTAAACGCAGCGACAAAATAAACATTTCTTTGGAATCGGATGTAACTGGCCAGTAAACGTAGCGATTGTACCGGCAAATATGCTAACAAATGTCCAAAGTATCACTTGCGAAAAGAAACTGTCAGTCTTCAGTTTTCCGTCCTGAATGCAGAATGCAGTTGATGTTCTTTCTTTAGGGTCGAACGAACGTCTTTGCGGATAATATAACTCGATCGCAAAAACAAAGACCTTTTGAAATAACGCGACGAATTACGTGCCAAGTAGGGAATAGCCTGCCAGTTTAATCAAATCTCTACATTCTACAGAACATTTTACACACTTCACTTATGCTCGATAAAAGCTTACCTTTGTAGTATCTCCAGTGTGCGGAAGAGACCGAGTAGTATAACGATGTGTCGCGTGTTTTTATCAAACTTTGGCAGCCATTCGACACTATTGGGGATCTCGTATTTGGAACTATGGCATCGAGCATATTTGCGCAGATGTTACTCATTCTAAGTTGATTTTAAGTGCTGCTGTAAGGATTCTGTTGGTTCAATCTTTTGCTGCTCGGGGTTAGTTACCTGCTTCATTTTAACTGCTGGAAACGCATCATGTTCTGTATGAACACATCACGTTTGCGGTTTACAAGAACAACGGCACAGTTCGAACCATTCAGAGTGAGGAACATCGTACCAGTCTAGCGGTACAATTCCGGCACCTTCTTCACACTCCACCAAATTCAGTTTGATTTGAGATCATTTGCTTGTGTATTGCATGGCTTTGTAGGCTAGCTAGCATACAGGGCAGCCTAAGTAGTTTTTAAACGTGGCATACAATGCATAGGTCTCTCGTGCGACATTGATAGTATCGTAGTTGTGACGCGTGGCCAGCTGTGACTACAGTAACAGACTGCCTCCTAGGGATCGTTCACTTCAGCATACGCCTTCTCTCCAAAGGGACATAGGTTGGAAATTGTTCTACGAAACACTGCAAAACCTACATTTCTGAGAACCCGTTCAGTTTACCTTAATGCACGTCTGTCCCTAAAAGACATAGTTCTATGGTCGGAACGGTCTGTGTTTTTTTTTTGTTTGTTTGTTTGTTTGTTTTGTTTTAAGTAATACCATATATCAAATAAATCTAAACAGAACCTGTGGAAGAGGCTTGGTCTTTGTTTTCAGAACACGCTAAATACAACGCTACATCTCTTCTATCAGTTCTAAATGGCTGTGCGTTGGACAGAAGGTTGGCAGCTTTAGGAGACAACAATGCTGCAGAAGAGTCTGCAAAATTGTGCCATTGAGAAAAAGAAGTGGAATCAGGTGGTTGGGTTGTGAGAGACTGCTGTACACTAGAGCAAAAGTAGCACATAAATTTAGAGTACTCTCTTGGCTCATATTTAATATTGATATTATGACTTTGAGCTCAAGTTCCTTATAAGCAAACCTGTCTGTGGCGGTACAGAGAGCTTTTTTTTTTTTACCATTAGTTTAACTTTAGATGAACTGCAGTGAAAACATATATTAATTTTTATTGCAGTGCAGCTCAGCCTATATAATCTGACCTGTTCCAGTGCTTAAATATAGTACAACACTGATCGTGACATTGGTATCAGTAAATTGTTACATAGAAATAGTTATCAACCTCGTATGATTTTCTTTATAAATATTTAAGTGATTTTAAGTCATTCTTCCCAAAGAAACACTTGGTGTAGACCCCTACTAGCAAGCATGTTTTTTTAAAAAGATGTACATATGTTTTTAATGTTTATTATGTACACACAGCAGAACATAGTAAGTAAAGCAGACGTGTTGTAACCAGTTATGAAGGCCTCATTGTGTAGTGGGGGTCTGGATGACTGACTGAACAGCTCAACAGCTGCTCTTCGTCTGCCACTGACTCGCTGCATCCCTACCCGAATACAGGCTATTGATTCTGCTGTTCAGCCCAACTTGTAATCCTTAACAAGGAATGGGGATGATCTGTTTATATCCTCAAATTACACACATGGAAACGTGTTCAGTTTAGCGACTACACCTCCTCTTTGCCAAAGCTGTTGCATATTTCTGTGTGAACAGTTATATGGTAGATTTCAAGCAGATGTTGCAGTTCGAGTGAATTCCTGCATCCACTTACATGATGTGAGAGGAGGAAGGCCTCAGGACAGGAGCACCAGCAAAGTGTCTGGAGTCAGCTGACACTCAGCTGAGCCTCTCTGAGGGAGGAAGAGATGTCAAATGTTCTCTCTGTCTGCTGTGAGACACTGGAAGATTAGTTTAGAGGTTATATGCCCCTGGACACTGGTAGGATGGGGTTAGCCAGGTGCCTTCTGTCTCCACTGAGAAATGTGTTTGATCCGATATCCGCTCCATAACATAATTATTGATGGGCTGATTGTTCTGCACTGTTGGATGGGACGAAGCTGTACAGTTTTCAACCACATATTCCAGACGAACTGTTTTGCTCTCAGCACCATGGTTGCACAGCTGATGAAGGACGTGTGTCTTAAAAGTCTTGTTTCTTTTGAAAACTGGTGTATTACACTACAATTTTTAGTAACACTGTCTTCATATCTCTCTCTGATATAATACAAACATATTAACTGTATACATACAAGTGTGTCTGTAGTATCTGTGAAGCCGTATGCAAAATCTTGTGTTCTCTTATAGAATACCATGTGGAAAACCTTCCTTCCAATCTTAAGTGCTAAAGTAGGATTTCAAATATACGGTTCCTCTATGAAGCATCATATAAAAGACTCCTCTCATCCTGAAGGTGTTGGATTAAGTTAAGAATCCGCTGCCTTTGAAGGCATGCTAACATCAAATTGCTTTGGCGTCATCCTTCCGTTGAGTAGTCTGTGGAAGAACAGCACAGAAACCAGTGGCTTTCACTTTGCAATCTCCTCCCTTGAAGATACTTCACTTTATCTATTGCTGGGAAATGCCATCACACTAAATTACTAGGATAGGTTCATGTTGTCAGTGAAGGCCTCGGTGAAGGAGGCTTGTCTTGCCAGTCGGGCCGTCTCCTCTTCAGCAGAAACGGTCTGAAGTGGAGCGTGTTGCTTTCATGGTCCTGACCTTTGGCAGGAGCCTGATTGTATGTGCTTCCATACAGAGGACCTTCCCTCGTGCAATGGTGCTCCTAGACATTTTTCATATGGGTGGCCAGATGGGCCCACTGCAAATCTTGTGGTGATGCAGCGATCTTTGCAGCACCCTTTCCAATGAACAAACCAAACAAACAAGTAGTTTGTCTTCTTTTTTTATGTGTGCACAGAGAAAGGTGAGGTGTGTGTCCTCTAATGCTGAGTTGTTGATTGCTGAATTGGCATTTTATTTAATGCATGGTGTGTGTGTGTGTGTGTGTGTGTGTGTGTGTGTGTGTGTGTGTGTGTGTGTGTGTGTGTGTGTGTGTGTGT
>JAOYMR010000008.1:1965761-1982501 GCA_025802075.1 Tenebrosternarchus preto
CCCACCTCCCCCCCCCCCCTTGCCTTCCTCTCTCACTGCCTGTGAAAAATCAACTGTCATGTTCCCAGTCCCCTGTTAAATTATGCATTGTGTGTGATGGAGGGAGAGAGTGCAGGAGTCTAGGTGAGTGTGCATGTGTGTTAGTGAGCACACGTGTCTAATGGTGTGAGTAGGAGGTGTGTACATTGTGGAGGAAACCTAAGGAATCTTGAAAATAGGAAACTGCTTCAGCATTATTGCGTTTAGTATGTGTGTGTGACCAAACACGCTGTTGGGTGTTTAAGGTCCTACTAAAGTATATGTTACATCACATCTCCCTGCTCCCCTCCTGTTTCCTGTTCTGCTCCTTTCATATGTTGCATTGGCTCATCTGTAGTTTTCTTCCCCGCAGCAGGTCCCTTAGGGGAGGTCCGAGGCCCCAAGGGAGTGTGAAGTAGGTGGTAGCTAAAATTAAAGCCCCATCATCCCAGTAGCGTTGCACAGTAACTGCCCCGGAAGGCTACTTTTGTTATTCCGCTTATCGCAGCCATTTTGGTTGGCCCTTCTCCTGTTTATTTGTTTGTTTGTTTGTTTCTACCAAGATTGTGAGTGAGTTCTTTAAACACGCCCATGGTGTGCCAGAGAAATGTGGTGAAGCTGGATAGGCAGAGAGACTGGGCCTCGCCCAAGCATAAAGCCAGGAGCGTCACCACTCCAAGCACTGGTGGCTTTAGTTTTGCCATAGTCACAGCATTGGCCCTTGCAGTGTTAATACTGTGGAATTCTGGGCAGTAAGCAGGTTGTCTTTTTAATTCTTTGTGTTGTTGTGTGCTTTCATCACTATGGTGAACATCACACACTACAGATGAGTGTATTGTTGGTATTTTACAAACTTCAGTCGTTTTGGTTGAACTAGTGCAAATCTGTCTTTAAACATACCTGTTATGGGTTCCCCATTACAATCAATATATTACATATTGTTACCATTTGTAGCAATTTATTCACAATAAATGAATTGCTTTTAAATCTGAATCAGAATTGTTTTTTTATTCAGCAAGTACGAAGTGTACAAGATTTTTTTTCTTGGTGCAGATGTCAATATGGGCTTTTGGATTATAAATTCCACATCCAAGGGTGTCGTAGGTCTGAACTGGTTAGATCTGCTTCCTTCAGACAAATAATTGTTTAGATTATTTATTCTGGGACACTTCTGCTACCCCCCCCCCCTGTGAGCCAGGCCTCGGCCCACAGCTCAGGAAGCCCTGTCTAAGTCATGTATGGAAAAAGGGAAGTCTGTCCCATTCCTCATTCTCTTTTTTTTTTTTTGTCCCGACAGGTTTTGACTGGAATCTGGTCTTTAAATGGGACTACATGACTCTGGAGCAGAGGCGGGCCAGACAGGGAAACCCTATCGCACCAATCAAGTAGGAAGCACTTGTCTTTTCTCCCATGACTTCATCTTCTGCATAAACCTTTGGATTAGTGTTTACTTTAGTAACATGTGTTAGATGTGGTAAATGGTCTTTGTAGAATAGATATTCTATTAGATCAAGTTATGCAAAGCAAACTGAGATACCAGCAACGTGGAAAACATACTGAGAATTACATGGAATTACATTAATGTGTAATACTTTAAGAGAACTGCAAATGGGATTCAAAACAAACAATTGTCAGAATGTTTTTGCTGTTTGTTTGCAGATAAGATTAATTAATCATGGAAGGGAAACGTTTTCTTAAAATAGACAAACAAAATGCACGTTTCCCATGGTGTAAAAGGAGAGAGGCCAAGATGTGTCTGCTGTAAATGGAAACAACATTTACTCCATATGACAAACATTTAAAAGTATTTATATAACATTAAGTTACATAAGTGTGTTATACTGACCCTGGTTTAGCCTGTGCTCACTGGTTATGGTGTAGTGACTTTGAGGCTTTTTACACAGTGATCAAAGTGACTTAAATGAGAGAAGATCACTGAAGATCACCATGTTTACCAAAATGTTTAAAGTAAACTAAGCCTGAAATGACCAGTAACCATGGAGAAATACTCATCCTTGTGTGAGACTCATGCTATGCCTTTTATTGACGCTCCCTAAATTCTCAGTAATCTCTTCATCTTCAGAAGTGATGGTCAGAATACATAAAAGAACTGAAATGAAAGTATGTGACAGGTGTTATTCTGTATGATCAGGAGGGCTGAATCAGCTTTGCTCGTCTGCTGGGTCCTCTGCTTTGGAGCGCGGCAGGATTACTGACTCACTCGATTGGAAATGAGGGTGTCCTATTGAAATATTTCTGTAGATTGGCAAAAAAATAAATCTTCTGTCCTGTTACCCCCCCCTGCTTTTGTCCTTTTTCTTAGAACTCCTATGATTGCTGGAGGTCTGTTCGTCATGGACAAGAGCTATTTTGAGGAGCTCGGAAAATACGACATGATGATGGATGTGTGGGGGGGTGAAAACCTTGGTAAGAAAAGAAACCATACTGTCTCAGTGATGTGCTGCTTACATTTTTAAATGCATTTCAACCAAACTACTGCAGCATAGGTGAAGCGTCACTGACAGCTCGTGGAAGAGTGATGGGAATAGTGTTATCCACTAGGGGGCACTGTAACCCTCGGTTATGACGGGCAACATAAGTAAGGCTGAGTGACATTGGGCAAAAAAGGGAAGAGGGGGAGGGGAGGGCATTGCAACAACATTGCAAAAGTGAATGATCAGTGTATCTGTGTCCACGGCCCTCGTGAACCCCCAGTCTAAGGCTTTGTACAGGTCCTGATAGTGGAACTGTTGGTTTGGTTTGGTTTTTGTAATTGTGTTTCTGGAGCCGCGCGTGCGTCTGTCAAATAATGCAGTAGAAGACTGATTCAGATTCATGTCTGTGGTATTCATGTATATTAGATGAAGGGGGTAAAGCTGTGGTTCTTTTCATAAACACACCACTTATTTCATTTGCAGTGGAAAAGGTCAGCAGAATCCAGCCAGAGATGCATTCACTGCACAAACACGTTCTGGGGTGTTTTTGTTTGTTTGTTTGTTTGTTTTGTTACAGTTGTAACAGTCATAAGACTCAGAAGGCAGTGGAGACAGAGCTGAAACTGTTCCAATATTACCTTCTATTTGTAACTACATGTGGGATTGTTTTGTATGGCTTAGATGCAAATGCTTTTATTCAAATGCCAGCATTTTCTCATTTTATTTTTTCTGCATTGCCTTTCGCAGTTGCACATGTGTGTGTGTGTATGTGTGTGTGTGTGTCCCTGTACACTGGTGTGTGTGTGTGTGTCTTGTGTGTACCTGTCTGCAGTGCGTGCGTGCACGCTTCCCCCTGCTGTCGTGTTGGTGTTCAGCTGACTGTGTGTGTGTGTGTACGCTCTTCAGAGATCTCGTTCCGCGTGTGGCAGTGTGGGGGCAGTCTGGAGATCATTCCCTGCAGTCGAGTTGGACATGTCTTCAGGAAGCAGCATCCATACACGTTTCCTGGAGGCAGTGGCACTGTGTTTGCCAGGTAGCTGAACGAGCAGCTAAGAAACAAATACATTCCATGTGTTATTTCCTGAAAGAGTCTTCGCACGGCAGCTCAGGAACAAATAAATTACATGTATTATTTGTAGCAAAATAAGTAGAGGGGTCAGGAAGCAGAGCTTAAGTGATACATATTGTCACTTATCCAGTGGAGATTTTATCAAACAAAATGGTGCCTAGAGTGCAGGATGGCTCAGTCAAAGGGCTCCACCCAGTGGCTGAAAGTGAGTACTGATCGCACAAGATGGTGAGCTTAAAACACCACAAGCTCATCCAGAAGAACGACAACATGCGTGTGCATGTTGTTGAATTGTTTTACAGACTGGAACAGCTGCAGATGCTTCCAGTGTCCAACATGGCAGGAGTCCTGCTTCTGTAGCTTTGGTTCCATGCTATTTCTGTGGTGATATTGACACAGCCTGGCATGGGAATCACACTAATTTGCCTTTTTTTTTTTTTTTTTTACCCATTCACCTTCAAAAAGAAAAAAAAAGTTCTCAGTTGTACTAAAATTAAGCTAAAATATGGAGCAACATTGATGCTAAACAAAGGCAGACAAATGAGAGCTAACAACGCGAGCATGACCCAGCTGGTGGATCTGCTGCCCCCTGCAGGAACACCAGGAGAGCAGCAGAGGTGTGGATGGATGATTTCAAGAATTTTTATTACGCTGCTGTTCCTTCTGCGCGGAATGTCCCCTATGGCAAGTAAGTGAGTCCCTACTGTACATCACATGCTCTCACAACTTCCCTTCTAACCAGACCGTCGTAGTTTAATCTAAACATGAAGACGTTTTTTTAACACGTGTGTGAACTCTCAAGTCTCTTTGAGTTGCCCAAAGGCTTGTTCCTCTCCACCAGTATTCAGAGCAGGCTGGAAATGAAGAAGAGGTTGGGCTGCAAACCGTTCAAGTGGTACCTTGAAAACGTCTACCCAGAACTGCGGTGAGACCCCAGGAGGTTCCTCCTGGCCTGCGCCTGTTTTTTATCTGTTGAAACACTTCAGCCATGCTGATTTAATATTTACCCAACATACCACATAACCTGCAAACCATAGAACTGCAAATACTTCTGTTAGGTTCACCTCTGCAATATAACACAGAATATTTTATTGCAAATTTGTCTGCATTTACAGAGGCTACTTCAGCAGATATTTTCTGTTCTGTATAAGAAACTGTTTAAAGGATATCAACTCTGGGATTCCCAGTATGAACGAACAGGCTACCTGTGTCCGTATGCCTGGAGTCTTCTTCACTTTCTGAGGCCGCTTGCTATTTGTGACTCAACCAGGGTTCCTGACCACCAGGATATAGCGTTTGGGGCCCTGCAGCAAGGAGGCAACTGCCTCGACACGCTGGGGCACTTTGCCGATGGCGTGGTGGGAGTCTACGAGTGCCACAACGCCGGGGGCAACCAGGTAACGTTCGTTTCGCAGCTGCGGGCCACGGCCATCATCAGCACTGTCCGAGGGGGGAGACGGCCCTGAAGACAACCTGGGCTGTGTTATGGGTTTGGGATCACATGTGCTGTAGCCTCTATAGACACCCCACTGGGAAATCACAAGAAAGCTTTTAGTGTTTGTATAGCAGGAAATTGTGTGTGATGTCGATGGTTGAATAGCTGGATTGTTGGAAATGATCTCCCTGCCCTGTTGCTGCTTGTGTTCAGGAGTGGGCCTTGACTAAGGATAAGTCGGTGAAGCACATGGACCTGTGTCTGACGGTGGTGGAGCGCACAGCCAGCTCCCAGATCAAACTGCAGGGCTGCAGGGAAAATGACAGCAGACAGGTGAGCGAACGCAGCCCACGCTACTGGGGCTCCAGCCTCTGGGGCTTCACCCTCCGGGGCTCCAGCCTCCAGGGCTGGGTCACGCTGCCAGGGACGAGTCTACCCGCATCAGGCTCAGCAGAAGCACTTTTTAAAATTACACTGAAGAAACTTTTGGTTACATTTAAGTTAAGGAATTCTCCGCTTGAACACCTCAGGGTGATTACATTTTCTTTTTTTTAAAGAATCTGAAAATGCATCACAATTAATTAGAGGTTCAGACTACAAATGAGGGATTTGAATTTACCTTTATTTATCGAATCAGTTCCAGTGAAAATTAATTTGATTAATTTTATTCCCTGCTTTGAAATTAGACCGTGCACATGTGCATTGTGCATTGTCTTAGTGAGGCCTGAGGGGTGACACTGAAGAGACAAGATTGAAGCAGTTTTCTTCAGTCTTTAAAAATAGACTGTGCACATGGGGATTCTGTCTGCCGGTGTCCTTGACAAAGCCCTTTTACTTCCTCTTGACTTATTTTGTATGCACTTTTTCTGCTGATTATTTCTTAGTAGTAAAAGCCAACTCCTTATTTGTTGATATTACATTAATTTATTGTATTTATCGGTCAATAATATTACTAATAATAATTTATTTTAACTTGTTGGTAGTTGGTTGTTTCTTTGACTTTTGAGTTACATTTGAGTTTATCTTTATTTAGATGATTTAATTTCTTCTGTATATCTGTTTCAAGCTGATAAAAGCATGTTCCTCTGCAGAAATGGGAGCAGATTGAGAGCAACTCCAAGCTGCGGCACGTTGGCACGAACCTGTGTCTGGACAGCCGGAGCACGCGCAGTGGCGGTCTGACGGTGGAGGTGTGCAGCCCCTCCCTGACCCAGCAGTGGAAGTTCACCCTCAACCTTCAGCCCTAGCCCTGCCCCTGCCCTGGAGCCCCGCCCTAAAACCCCGCCCTGGAGCGACAGCCCCCTGCCGCCTGCTGGGACGGTGTGCTGCTCTCAGTGAGGGGGTGCTGCTGTCCAGCCGCAGCCAGCCCAGTCTCGCCCCTCCCCCCACTCTCACCCCAGGGCCATGGGGCCACCCAAACGGACAACGAAAACAAACACGACTTTATTCCATCCAACTATATACCTCACTGTTTCTTTTTTTTTTTTTTTTTTGGTCCAGCTTCTGGAACGTGAATCTAAACTAAATGTAAAAAAAAAAAAAAAAAGGGTTTACTGTTTCTGATGCCAGCGAAAAAGGATCTGATTTCTTAGTTGTTGCCATTTATTAATTTTTTGTTTAAAAAATTCTTCAGACAAAGGAGATTATTACAAAAAGGATCTCTTTGTTGACATTTTTAAAGATTTTTTCCACCTGTTTCTTGTTTTAAAAAACTTTTTTCTTTATCAAGGGGGACTTTTACTTTATCGTTCTTTTCGTTGCCCGTAACCAATATTGTGGAATGTCAGCGACGCTCCATAGATGATCTGCTCCCACGCAGTGTGTGGGCTGGAATTTTTAAAGAGGACTGGCTCAGTCTAGTTCACCTTCGTTTGCTCGTCTCCTCCGCCAGGGCGGACACACACACACACACACACACACACACTCTGACTGTGGAGGGAGTCTGAAGGCCTTATTTTTCTTGAACTGGGTGTTGTACACAGTAAAAGAAAAAAACATCCAAGGCCAGCGTTGTTGTTGTTGTTGTTGTTATTTTTTGTTTATTTTTTTTCTACAGTTTCTATTAACTTGTCACTCTGTGTGTCTTGCGTCTTGAAGATACAGTGTGTTAGGATTTGAACTGCTTCCTCTCTGGGCCTCAGGAGTGTTTCAGTTGAGGTGCTGTTCTTGACTCCACACAGCACACAACACTGGCTGCCCCCCCCCCCCCTTTGTCCCAGAACTGACAATAATGCCTCTGAAGTTGTCATGCACATTTTCCAAATGTAATCAGAACAACTTCCTGTCAGAAGGATTTCCTTGGATCTAGCAAGCTTATAATTATTGATAATTGCATTATGTGGAATAATCAAGTTGGTGACATGATAGTTGTAACTGTGCTCAAACTATTTTCATTTGAAGATGTATTTTCTTATTCTCTTTCCTGGCCTTTGTCCCGAGGGTCGTACCATATTAACATCCTGCACAAGTCACCGTTTCCCCCACATCTTCAAATAGTGACACGGCAGAAATGTTGTTTGTTACTTGCACAGATTCTTTTAAACTTTCATTTCAGTCCTAATTATTCTTGTATTTTAATTTTGATCGTGAGCTTCCCAGTGTGACGAACGGTCTGCTTTGTTTGCTGTAAATTGTGTTATGTGATGGTTTCACGTTACCTTTAACAACTGTTCAGCTGTTTAGAGCAATTGCCTGAACAGCCGAGACTGTCCGAGCTGCTCCAAGGATGACTGACCAGCTGTCTGTGTGCGTGTGTTAGGGCCACAAGCAGCTTGAATTTAGCTGAACACAGAGAGGAGAAAGGCATCTGTCTGCTCAGAGGTGCATCTCTCTCTCTCTCTCTCTCTCTCTCATACATCACCTTGCTTTTGTCTGCTAGATTTTGCTTGTCATGTTCATCACATTTATAAGGTACGTCAGGTGATGGTGATGAAGGTCTCGGGGAGCAGCGTCTGTTTGTGAATGAAATGTGCTCAGAAGCTTTCGACTTGATCCCATATCTGACTTTTCATGCAGGTCTGAATCAGGATTAGCCATGTAGCATCATTCTGTAATTTATTCTAGAACAGGACAAAATGAGCTACTGTCATGCTGTAATCGTCATGTTAATGTTACCCTGTGTTTTTCACTTTGCTACATCACCCTGTATTGGTCCAGATACAGGGTGTCGCAGATCCTTGGAAATGCGTTTGAGGGTAAAGATGAGCCTTGTTCATGTGTGCAGCAGGTGACGATCTTGAGGAGCTCCGAGCTGAAACTGAGTGGGTTTTTGAGGAACCTCCCTTCTCCTGTTTGTTAGCAACCATTGATGAGAGCGTGAAATAGAAGCTCTTAGAGACGGATACACCTTCCATCCAAACACTGGACAGAGGGGCATTTCATAGATGGTAAAGGAGACGATGCACATGTAAAGAACTTTTACATTAACCATGAAGTTATGTTACCTTTCTCCAGTTATAAGGAGAATCCAGCTAAATAGTTACCTATATTCATTCAGTAATTATAATGCCAACATTTGGGCAATGATAGGAACAAAGCAGTTATGGGAAGAAACTTTAATTCAATGTTATGGAGAACAAAGCCAAATACTGAGAAAGAAATAAATGACAATGACTCGTTTCTGATTTGGACTAAATATTTACACAGCACAGTGTGCCAAAGTTATTTAGTGTTTGGTTCAATTCTTTAAGCAAATTTTGAAGATGGGACAATGCCATTAACATGACCCCGATCTTTGTTTCCCCTTTACTTTAGTATAATGATTGTTTTTCATATATTTGGCATCTTTAGGTTAAGGAAGGTCTTGATGTTGCATTTAATGGCAAAGGACATCATGGGGTCAGCCATTGTAAAGGTGTATATGTGTGTGTATATACAAAAGTATGTCCATGCATGTACATTTATACACATACAATTGCAGTTAATAGTGACTTTGTCAACAGTACAGCGCTTGTATTTGTTCATTGTTTTATAGATATGGCAAAAGGTTTACTTTGAATGAAAAAAATTAACTTAAATAAAAGTTTATATATATAAGATCAATGGTGTTTGTCATTATACTGATAAATACGGCAGAGTTCTAAAGCTTCTCACCTGCTGGAGAGAAACGGTGCGGCAGATGTGCACACATTCAGACATGGTGTAGTGCAACATGAGGGTGGAAGTTGGTTGGCTGTGAAGGGTTAGGGTTTAACCCTAGATGACATTCGAATTTTAGTTTGTGATCAGAACTGAATATTCCTACCGTATCTGGCAATGTTGAAAAATCAGTTCAGCGTAGCCCAAGCAACTACAATAACCAAGATGTAGCACAGTGATGCAGGGAAATGATTGTCAAGTCCAAACACATTTTTAAAAGACTGTATACAAGTGCAATGTAAATATTTATACAAAAGTCCAATATAAAATCCCATATCAGAGATTAATTCACACTTTTAACCCCAATGATATAAAAACAAACAAAAAAAATTTATTGGTGTGCAAATTTGTGTAAACTTACACTGACGATGTCAAAGAGAAAAGGGTGAAGCAAACATCATAGTGGTGGCGTGACGGGCTGAGCTGCTGTTACTACTGAAGTGGAAATCACACAGAACATGGGCACACAAGCTGGCAACTACACTCCTACTCACAGGTCATCAACATTCACAATGGAAAAACGAAGGAAGCGACATCTAAAGACGTTACAGCAAGGGACACCACAGTCACCACATTCATACATTTCTGTTTAAGTTCATATATACAGGTTATGTACAATGTTGAATTCTTATTGTGTTTATTGATATTGTGTTGAAGACATTTGGTCCAATATAAATCATCAGGTCATAATTAATTTTGTATGCTGTTACAGACACCCCCCCCCCCCCCCCAATTCAGTGACAGTACAGATTGAAGTTTATCCAGCTGGCTTTACAAATGCCAACACATCCCACCAGCTGATATTCTTACCTACACTATGTTAACTATGTTCTTTGTAGACTTTTTTTTTGTTTTTTAAAGCACCCAAAACATTTTTCTTACTTTCCTTCATCTACAATATAATGTCTATTGCACTACAGTACTTCACTATAGTTACAAAACCCTGAGGTTGCCCAAGATACCCAAGGGATAGGAGAGTCGCACTGGCCAAGTCAGACATTTCTGAAACACCTCCCACTTTGGGACATACACTTTTTTCTAACTCTCTCTCAGACAAAAAGCAATTCTACACGAATTGCAGATAGAGGAAGTGTGGTAGAAACCAAAGTTGCTCTAGAAATAAATAATCACCCATTGCATCAGTAGTAGATAAGCAGTCATGGCAGTTGTGACCCATAGTCTGTTAAATAAGATGCGAAGAGAAGAATAGATGCTATTGGTTAGTAGCACAAAAACAAAGTGGAAGCTGCAGTGAACCAAGTATTTACAACATTCACAAAAAAAACCCCCACAGTGTAATAACAAGTAATGAAGCATTACATTTTTCATTAAAAGCATATCTCTCAGAAAAGACTTACACAAAAGGATAAAATGGTTCCCAACAAAATATGCCAAATATATATATATATATATATATATATATATCCTCTTAATGAAAATACTGCAGTTTCATTCAGACTAAACATGAATCTTCAAGAGAGCATGCACAAGGTTGAACTAAACCAGAACTGAGTACATGTGAGGGGGTGGTGACTGGAGGTCTAAGCATGCTGTTGGTTTTCTCACTGGTGGGATGGCTGGGCACAAGTGTGGGAGTTGATGGCAGTCTGCTGGAATCAGAGGGCAGCACTCCCACTATGGCTACAGCTGGGATTATCTTTGGGGGGGGAAACAGGTCAGCACTTATGGCTTAAGTCCATTCCCAGTCCAACATTTCCCAGCAAGTTCAGGAGCAATGTAGAGTATTTCAAATGTCCCTACAGTAACAAACATCTTTTTGTATTGTTATTGATGTATTATTACTTATTTATTGGTAGTTTTTGAAGCAAAAAATAATAATAATAATAATTTAGAGAATGATTTTTTTTTCCTGTCAGACAGAAAGGTCAGTGTCTTTCATGGCCATAACACAGTGCTAAAGAGGCAGGGGCTTGGACTCCATTTAAAAACTTCCTGAAGGGACAAACCAAGGCCTAAAATGTTTGGTTTTGCAATATTTTCTTTATAGCTGTCATTAGTCAATATTCCTCTGGTTTTGTTTCACATGGCATTACTATTGTAAACATGTCCTGATAGAGAAGAAAGCGGATTTCCATTCACTTGTCTGTCCATCATAAGTCAATGGGAGAGGCCTAAATCAGGACCTAAAGTGTAGGCCACAGTAACTATGGCAACGTTTATTATGCAATTCATTTGAAAACATGATCAACCATTTTAAAATCATCTTTTTTCCAATATGTTGCAGACTGAAGGCTGAAATCCATCCTCTAAAGATATCAGTAGTACTGTCATATATACATCAACTTTTGACATCATTCACACAAAACATGTTAAACTATTTTATGTTCTGTGTTGGTTTGAATCTTGTCAAGATTTTCTTTTTCCTGAAACTATAGCAGTAGAGAGTAGAGGAAGCTATTCTATCCTCACCTCAGATTTTACAGACTGTGTGGTAACAGAAGTGGCAATGGAACCAGAGGTCTCTCTTAGGCCACACCCCCAGAAAAGATCTGTGTATTCACGTTCAGCTCGGTCGATGTGCAATGCGTGATTGAATATTCATTTGGGGTTAGAATGTCATTTTGATATGTACTGTCGTTTTCCCATGGAATTAAAAGTGCAAAAATTCAAGGGCAAAGTGCATTGATTTTGCCACAGGGACACTGCACATCACCAGAGCTCAATTTGAAAAGAGGCAACATCTTAAAAATGGTTGCATCAGTAAGTGACGTTCAAAGGGAACAGGGCAAACAGGTAACAAGCTATAATGTAAAAGACAAGATATTAGGGAAGACTTTGATATTTTCTTTTCCACACGGGCTATGATAAACCGGAATATAAATTCCACTACATTCTCCATTTTCTGATCAAGATAAATCAATGTGTTTTTTTTCAGTGCTGCATGTTCTGTTTGATATGCTGCCAATATACAGAGATCCACAAAACGGTTTACCTCAGGGTTCAAACTACACAAACAACATCACTCTTGAAATAAGTGCACATTCACAGTAGCACGTCTTCATGTTGTCATGCACCAGAGGGACACAGAGCTAAATGGTTTTATGTACAGGGGTCCTGTGGTGTACAGTGGGAGGGAGCCTCATCATAGAGATATCGCAAGGTGTGGCGTTAAACAGTTGAACATGAGCCTGGATTTAAAACATACCTTGTTCAATGCAACTTGGCACGACTTCAATTTATCACAGATAGAAGGTGTAGAAACATCCTTCCTGGATGTCCTCGGCGCACCTGTGTGCAGCCGTGTGCCGGCATACGTGCGTGCATGGGCGTGGTTTTGTGTGTGTGTGTGTGCGCGTGTGTGTACAGTAGACAGCATGTGGTTGCTTCACTGGGTAGGAGAGCAGTCGTCCAAGTCCAGAAGCTCCTTAACCAACCTCTCACCAAACTGGGCTCGGCTGTAGCGCTTAACGTGGTAGGCATCGGACATCTTGTAGAGGATGTAGGCGTTGTTGATGGCGATGCTGATCGTCAGCCAGAACACCTGCTGCCACGTCTTATTGGGCTTGTGGAAAATGAAGTACCTGGGTGCACATTTCAAAACAGACCAAATACATCAGCAGGGCAGACTGCAGTCATCTGTAATACTGCTTCCAATGTTCTATAACATCTGTTGGTGCTTGGGAGGGTGGTGTACAGGATTCTGATGACACAGTGGAGCAGGTGGAGACGATCGAATCAACCATGCTTACTTGCTGTACTTGTCGTCGTATTTGCAGATGTAGCTGAGGTGTGCGGCGAAGGCTTCCACAGCCAGTGGACATGGGATTTCTCCACTCTTCCTCTTAATGATCATCCCTAGAGAAGGAATGACAGCATGGGGACTTACAGCTGACCTGTAGCCACCAAGCCACAAGCTCACTGTCCTACTGTAGGACATTAGCAGCAACAACATATAACTGTTGTTGAGCCTTAGTATCGTAGTTAAGATCTTGTTTTCACCAAAATCAAAAGGTTTTTGACCAGACACAACGCTCCTTAAAATACAGAACACTCCCAAAAATACAGGATCGGGGCGTGTTCTTGGGTTTGTGGGTAATTTTTCGTTTATCATGATACAGCTCTGACTGCAGCATCAACAGACTCAAACAATGTTAATAAAAAAAAGCACTAAGCCATGTTAGAAAGAGTGTAGAAGCTCCTCTGCTTTTAATCCCCTCCCCCTCACAGCCTACTCACTGCCCTAAACTTCATACAAGCTCTCGTCTGTTGCTGCAAGGGGCTTCATGCATATTACACTCAAACATGCTCGAACCACCACGAGCCGCATGCACACAGCCTGTTACATAGCACGTCTGCAGAGTGCACCGCTTGGGCAGGAAGCTGAAATGCACCGACACCAGGAGGCGTGAAAGCCAAGTCACTCCTGCACCTTGGCCACAATGGCTTGCTTGAATGCGTGGGAACCCACAGCGCCAAGGTGCTGCCATCTTCCATGGCAACCGTGTGAAGAGCTCCATTCGACTGTTAGTTGCTGGGCTGTGTCTACCAACTGAAGTCTATAGGATTACCTATTGTAAAAATCACAATAAAAGAACCATGTCTATGTTTGCAAACTGGTTGTCAGCAGACGCAAACGAAGGACTTTTGTCTGACTGGATGCTTGAGGCAGGTCTCAGTGAGAGTGAGTCAGCAAACACCCCAGCCTTCTCCATCAGTAACACAGTAAGGTTGTGTTTTGGTTTTGTGGTTTTAAGCGGCTGCTGAAAGGGTTTTTTCTTACCATAATATAAACAAATTTACATTTTCAGGATATGAATTAGAAGTCCAATTCCTTTACCCTAGAGCTACCCAACTGCATTTACCCTAGAGCTACCCCAACAACTCAGTTCTGTTACTAAGGCAAAAGTTACCAATTTAATTTACCATTTAACTGCTTAGCAACTACTTGTCCAACTTCAGCTAAAGAGTAGAATGTGAATGTCAGATTCAACACTACCTAGTCAGAAATAGGACAAGCTCCAACCAACCCAATGTCTTTGCCTGAGGTAATATCCACACTTCCTAAATTGTTATATTATTAAAAGTTTCCCCATCAGTCAATATATCCAAAAATAACCAATAAAAGTTGCCCTGTCTTACAGGCTCTGTGTAACCTTGAATTCAGGGGAACATGGTTAATAATATATGACTGATGTTCTGCAAAATTCTTGCATCTATTAACGAGAAAAAAAAGAAAGGGTTTGGTTTCCTTCTGCCAGTCAGATGCAATGCAGTAAAGTGCATTGCTGGATTCTGAAAAGCACTGTGGCTTTAATAAAAATATCCTGTGCCAACAAACTGATGTCAAGTTGTTGTCAGGACGGATCAGGGCTTCACCAGAAGAGTGAAAAGCATGGCAGAGAACATGGTGATGTCACTTTGCCCCTGTAATCTATCAGTGTCCATTGTTGTTCACTTGATTCTCACAGCGCAAAACTCCACCGAGTCCATTGAACTCCACCGGAAATGGTTTCCAATGATTAGATATGAGCCAGAACGTCTATGTATTCACTCACGGTGAAAACTGCTGTCTCCTAACATTTGGCAGACACTGTTATCCACGGAGGATGACAAATTTAATCACATGACAAAGTGCATGCGCCCTTGGAATCAAACCCACGACCTTTATTTCATTATCACCATGCTTTGCTAGCCCTACCTGGTGATCTACAGGAGCTTAAAACTAGCCCAATACGTCATAGATGCTTGCTTCAGTGAGACTCTCCTTACCTTGCTTGGTGGGTGAGTAGGCGTTGGTGAGGAACCTGAAGTTGCCCTTGTTGTACCAGCTGATGAGGGACATGTTGCCCTTCATCTTGGTGCGCGAGTAGCCCCTCTGCTGGGGGCCCTCGGGGTTGCGGAGCATGGTCTGGGGCAGACCTGTGCAGTCACTCTTCCTGGTGCTCAGAAGCCCGCAGCAGTATATATCTACACAGAGCAGTGAGGGTTTAAGACGTACAGCTTACAGCACGCTGTTCTAGCACTTCTTTTTTTTATTTTTTTTATTTTCCACTGCAAAGTCACAGAGCCCAGCCAAGCGGGCAGAGTCTGTACAAGGGCACAGTTGCCTTTTATCCCTGTGAGCTGGGTTTGAAGTTAGCCTCCCCCTTCCTGGGCCAATAGCTGCTGTGTAATGCGGAAAACTGCAGAAGGGTAGCGACTGTCACCTGGCAACTGTCACCTGGCTACACCGCAAACACCATCCAGAAACCCAGGCGTAAAGTAAAGCTTCACCGGTGTTTGTGTCCCCTGTGCCTTGAGCAGATTTTGGAGGCTTGATTTAATGTGTGTGCTGGGCGCTTTTGAACATGCACCCACCAGGACCTGACCACATTCAGTGTGCCTTACCATTAGATTTTTATATTATATTATATTATATTATATGATAAAAACTAATATAAAGTTAAACATTTTTAAAACTCAAGGTCAACCCAAACTGATTCTCCTCATTTGTAACTTGCTGGAGTGTCTTGTTGCAGCTAATTAAAAACCACAGGAGTTGCCCAACTGTGGGGGAGGCGATTAGAGAAAATGAAGGAAGACGACAGAGCTGACAAAATGCTAACGAACAAAGACAGAACATTACACAGAGCCTAATAAACCTGGACACCAATGACACACGATCCTAAAACTCAGAAAACAGCCGTTCCTAAATGTACTGCGCCGGCCGGACGACACCACACAGCAAGACGCGAGGAGCAAACTGTGAGGAGTGAACTTCCACCGGACCGCCGCGGTGGAGAGTTGTGATGCTCACCCTGCTTCTCAAACTCCTGGAAGAGGCAGAGGCTTGTGATGCTGGGGCCGGTGAACACGATCGCCCCGCGACCTGCCAGATTCTGGCACAGATGCTTGGCCACCAGGCTGTGGAGCTGTGGCTTGTTCTTCAGGGCGTCCAGCCCATCTGGGCCAGGGCCCTCCTTCAGGTGCACGTAGATCTGAAAGAGGAGACATCAGCCACTCTCAATCAAAGCTTTCTGAGATTTGTGTGAATAAAAAGCTAGTTTTATAATAATATAGCAGCTGAAATGGGGAAACGGAGATGGTGGTAGACAGGTGCAAGTACAGACGTGCCCCACATCTTCCGTTCCTGGACAAGCGACCAGGGCATAACGGAGGAAAATGAACTCACTCTCTTCCTTCTGTTAACAGGAACGACTAAGCGGAGTGTACAAATGCTTAACAGTAACAGCTGAGGTTTGAATATTTTGGTCTTGTCAAGATACAAAACACTTGATGGCACTTTCATCACACTAACTGGGACAAAACAGAACCTACTGTCCTGGCACTTATCCTCAAACTCTTTCACAAGTACTTTGCTTTATTAAACACAAACCAAGAGCAGAACTCCATCAATTAAAAGGGCACAGACTGTCTTCTACCCTGTAAATTTTCAGAACAGAAAAAAACATCCCATTGCATCTCGTCACGTCACCTAACCAGTCATTAAAAAGATGCTGAAGCAAGTTGCAAACAATTTAGAAGAAGCTGGTCACCTGGAATGGTGTTTTTGATCAGATATGTGTGTGTGTGTGTGTGTGTGTGGAGAGAGAGAGAGAGAGAGAGAGAGAGAGAGAGAGAGAGAGAGAGAGAGAGAGAGAGAGAGAGAAAAGCAGAGGCACAGGCTGGACAATGGCTGCTCTGTG
>JAOYMR010000008.1:1996610-2011610 GCA_025802075.1 Tenebrosternarchus preto
TTTCTTTTATCACTTGCTTTTTTCTTCTTTAATGTTTTATCTTCCTTGTAAAGTGTCCTTGTGTGTCCTGAAAGGCGATTAGAAATTAAATTCTATTATTATTATTATTATTATTTTTATTGTTTCTGTCATTGAAAATAAGACTATATGCCTAGACACAAACCAGTAGCTTCATACAAGGCAAAATAACTTTGCCCATCAGTGACTACCCTGGAGTTTCCTGTAGTTAATGTCAGTGTAGCCGTATCTAATTCCTGTTTTGATATGTTTAAAAAATTTCTGAGGCTATACAATGCAATTTTGGTGCCACCATGATGCCCTGATATTTGTGAGATAATGTGATCAATAAAATAAAATTTAGATCTGCATAAAATGTTACTCCAAAACAATCAATGCAGTATATTGATCCATGTGTATAAACTTCACAATCGACATTTCGGTTTTATGGTACAACTATTCATATGCCCTTACAGGAACCACCCTAAAGATGCAAATTATGCTCTGAATTTGTTTGAGTCTGAAGAACCTAGCTAGCACGTAAACGCTTTCTAGCAAAAACCTGAAAGTGGGTGAGAAAGTGGGAACACGGTGTGTGGGAGGTTCCTTACTGAGAGCTTTATGCAATGTAAGGACCACACATTGTGTGTGTGTGTGTGTGTGTGTGTGTGCGCGCATATACACACCTATATTGCAAGCAAAGTGCTCTAGTTTCTTTGGAAATCTTGTGTACTTCACTAAAATGTTAAATATCTTTACGATGTTGCTAAATGCATATAAACTGTGTGTGTATACATGTGTGTATATAGTAACCAGTTACATTTTTGTTTTTGCGTCTTTGTCTTCTACAGCGTTACTGCATTAGCATGGACTTTGTGCGGAAGTTTGAAAGGCAGTGTGGTTCTCAGGCTAGTGTGAAGCGACTTAGAGCCCACACATCTTACCAGAGCTTCCACAACAGATGGAACCTCCCTGTGTACTTCCAGCTGCGGTGAGTGACAGACGTGGGCCACGCCCACTGTCCTGTCTCTTCTTTCATGGTAGGAATGGGAGAGCTCACTCTGACCTCATGAGCCACCTTATATATGTATGTTATTATATTTAGAAAGCCTTTGATGATTTGTTGTTAATATGGTTCTGCTCTAGAACCAGATCCAGTGGATTGTGGGATTTCACCTTTTTTGTTCTCCCTGTCGTGATGTAGAAAAATTCATTGAGTATGGCATGACTAGGGGTCTTAAGCTGTTGAGTGATCAGTTTCTTATCAGAACAATGTTGACTACTGAGCTTCAGTGGACAACGGTTATCAGTCGCTGTCAACTGACACTTCAACTATTCAACTATTGATATTGTTTTAATTAAAAAATGTTTATCAAAAAAATATTGGCTGAAAGTCATGTAATGCCCAAGTTATTAAGAATTGATAACTAAGAGCTAAATATTAATGATTCAGTCTAACATTTCTATCAAACACATTTTTTTATGTATGTTCTTTAAACTCTTGGATTGTTGTGGTTTGCAGGTACAAGGAGATTGCTGGATCTCTAGAACATGCCATGGCAGATGGATTAGAAACAGCTCCAGGTCAGTGTTGTCACAGGCTCCAAACAAGCAAACTATCAACAAGACTGAAATGTCTTTTTTACTTCAAAGTGCTGTTCACAAAAGTCCACAAATTATGATTAACATATCAGATCATTAATTATTGTGTGCATGCATGAATTTGTGTCTGTGCGTGTGTTTGGGGGTGTGTACGGGGGTCTAGCCGGGAGTCGCTACCGTCTGCAGGTGACCGAGGTGGTTTGGAGCTGTGTGTGTAGGTGCTGGGCGGAGCACATCTACCTGCCTCCACTGGCTCATCGTTTCTGGAAGCTAACGCTGCAGCTCCTCTCCCGATACGCCACCTTCCTCATGGAGGTAAAGTACTGGCAGTACGCAGTCATGACACAGCTCTAAAGCTCACCGCGGTCTCATAGCAAACCTTAGCACAGATGGAACATCACGTGGACTTTGCACCAAGAACTATGGAAACGCTGGGAAGTGTGGCATGCTTGTCTCAGTCTTTCAACCTTCTGCTGATGCTGTTCTTTTTCTGACAGTTGCCTTATGCCCTTGAATTAGACAGTACCTCTCGACTGATTAAGGGACGATCTGCTGTCCTGTAGGTCCTAACGAAAACCCAACCTTCAGAAGCCACCAAAGACCAGGTTCGGTCACTGCCAAGCTCCGCCTCCTCCACGTCGAGCCGCACCTCTCAGGATGCAGACAGCGAGAGTGCTGGACCCGCCGCCCTGTCCACCAAGCAGCTGGTCTTCATCGCCGCTGATGTGGACCAGATCCAGGAGCAGGTACCGTCCTGTCATTCTGTTGGTCGTTCTGTCGTCCTGATCGGTAGTGATCCTGTTCAGTAGTGATCCTGTTCAATCTGTTTACCGTACTTACCACTCCAGATTCCAGAAATCTCTGACATGGTCAGGGAGAGATTGGAAGGAATTGGATTCAAAAACTTTGCTCTTGTTTCAGGTATGTATCTTGTGTCAGATACTAAGCATTTATGGGTAGATCATATAAAAAAAAAAGGCTCATCTTGTTCCCCATCTCTGTCATTTTTAATGTTAAGAGGCTTTGGAAGACTCTAAAGCTGCGTTGGCCAGGTGCATCCCAACATTAAATAGCAGAATGACTCAGCATCTGACTGAGAGAAGCATCCGCTTCCTGAAAAATGCTTCAGAGGTCCCACGACTCTACCGGAGGACCAATAAGGTGAGCCTGAGCACTGAACACATTTTAATATAAAATGTATATTAAAAATCTATCTAAAACAATTGTAATAAATGTGTTAGTAAGTTTCAAGTCTGACTCTTGCTTAACAAATATGATTTGTCTGTCTGTAAGAAAGATATCCAGTTAAGCCCTGTGTTCTTTTTTGTTGAGCATTACCTAAAAACAGGTGCTTTTACAGAAAAGCCCAAATCACGACCGATTTCATTGTTCTGACAGGAAACGCCCACCAGGGCTTCAGCCTACATGGATAATGCTTTGCGGCCGCTACATCAGCTGCTCACGGATTCAGCCGAGGTGGTGAAGGCCTCCATCATGCTGGAGTGGCTGCGTGTTACTCTTTCAGACTGCACCAGCAGGTAGTGCACAGGTCAACACCCACAGACCCACAGCTACAAGCCCACACCCACAATCCCACACTCACATTTACTTACATAAATACATAATTCCTGTGTCCTGGTGCTGTGGGTGGTATCTTTGATTTACTCTGCTGCATGTGTGTGTGTGTCTCAAATGTTTATGACTGGTTCCACTGTAGCTAAATTCCTTCATGACTTTCAGATACTTTGAGACCATATCTGATGTGTTGAGCTCTGTGCGGAAAATGGAGGAGAGTTTGAAGCGGCTGAAGCAGGCCAGGAAAAGCACCCCGGCCAGCAGCATGGGGGCTCCCACAGGGCCCTCAGACGACACCAAGATCCGCCTGCAACTGGCCCTGGATGTGGAGTACCTCGGCCAGCAGGTACATCCATAAGAGTATGCACAAATAAGTGGCTTCAGGATGCAGTCTCTCAGGTGACCACTGAGTTTGAAGGTGCAGTCCATTCAAAGAGGCTTCACGTTTGCACACTGAGGTTACTGGTCCAAGAAGGCATCAGATGCTTTCATTTTCTAAAAGGGCCGTAGACGTTTGCTCTGTCGGTGGTCTGCCAGCTCTGTCACAGTTCAGAAGTTCCAGGGATGGGAGTTCTGGGCATGTCTGGCACGGACAATAGGCTTCTCCAAATTTTCTCAGATTTTTTTTTTTTCTTTTCATTTATGCAAAAATAGGCAAATGGTGTCTCCATTACATGACCCTCAAAGCTGGAGTAAATTCACAGTGTATGTGTGCATATGTGCATATGAGCACGAGAGGGAGAGAGCGAGTGTACAAAGGTTAAAGTCTGTGCTCCTGTCTTATGTAACAGATACAGAAGATGGGTCTCCAGCCAAACGACATCACCATGTTCTCCTCTCTGCTGGACCTGGTGCGGGAGGCCCGGGATCTCGCCACAGCAGAGCAGGCTGGCTCCTAGGGTTCAGCCCCCACCACGCACCCATATGCATAAGGCCAAAGGCCGAAGGTCCAAGAGATTACCAGGGAAAACAAAAATCAAAGGACTCTTCATGCAGGAGAAATTTTTATTTTATTATTACTTTTTTTTTTTTTTTTTGCCAATTTTGGAGCCCTGGTGCGCAGTGATGAGTTCAATGATGAGGAGCACCACCCTGCCTGTGTGGTGAAGCACACTACAAGAATGGGCTTACATGCGCAAATGTTATTTATTGTTAAATCCTATCTGATAAGAGACAGGATGGACACAAATATTGAGTAGGAATCTTAATAGTAACCTGGGTTGATTGTGTAACAATATGCAATGTGAATTCTAAATATGTTGGGATTCAGTATATTAAAGAAAACTTCATTTGAAGTGGATGGCAGTGGGTTTGATGAGTCTTGAGTCACTTGTTATGGCCTGTCATGCACAGTTACATCAAATAATGAATACTGATTAATGCGTGACAGGTTTATGACCTGATGTTATAAAACTGCTGTCATGACCTAAGCATTCTATGTCAGAATCAATAACTTTTCTGTAACCAGGTTTTCTCTGAGGCCTGCTTGTCAGCATAAAGCTGGGTCCATTTGGCAAGAATGGTACTACTGTAACTTTTAAATGTAACCAATAATAAAAGATTTGGATATAATAGCAAATGGTGTTGCTTAATATGTGAAGTTGCCACAGCAGTGTCATATAGAATTTAGACTGAAGGCACACAAAGCTCTCAACATACATACGATTGCAGTTTTAAATCTTTCTGAAGTTTTGCCACTTGTGCTGAATTTATTGTATTGTAAAATGTTTTGTATGTAAGTCTTATGTCATTTAGAAAAAGATTATGCTAGAAAGATACCAGTGAACAGGGTTTATCAGATTTAACAATTTCTTGTACACAGAATGAAACATTCCACAAAAACTCGTTGCATTATCTGAGTTTTTATCATATAGTATTATCAAGTATTATCCATAGAGTATATGCTGTATAATCCACCAATGTGCTAACAAATCATGTAAGCATTCTAAACCTTAAACCTTGGCCATACACTAAGTGCTCATGTGGCACTGGTACAGGGTAGCAGAGGTGATGTAAAAACAGATGCAAGGCATGAAGTCACTGTGCCAAGATGGAGATTTATTTTCCCAACAGTCCATCTACAGGGACAAAAAGCTATGGAGTAAAAAAACAAAAAAAAAAAAAAAAACTGATCCCCAAAATATATCCACAAAAATCACATGCATTTTTTTCAAAAGTAATAGCATAACAGGGTAGCAAAGCTTAACCCAGTTTTAGCAGCGAGAGTGAAGCTGTGTCTCACCTGCACCAGTGCTCACTGTTCTGTGTGTGTGCCCACCTTCCACTGGTGAAAGATGTGCGCTCTTTATTCTCTTCCCTCTCAGGTTGGGCCACATGCATGTGACCTCATAATAAGTTCCTCAATGCTGCCATCCAGTTTTACAAACAAAATCTATTATTATAAATTCATACAATCATTTTAATACATTTACAGTATTCATAAACAGTATTGTTAAATTCAGTAAGCTAGTGCAATTCATCAGGAATTCTTCCACCCCTCCACCCCCAACATGAAAAATAGTATAGTCCTATTAATGGCATGAGCCCCAGACTACAAATCCCATCAGCCTCCAGTGCTTCTGACTCATTGCTCCACTGTCGACACCCCTTAAAATGAATATTTCTGCAACAAACATATTAAAAAGAGGAATTTGAAGAACATGTTTTACTACTGTGCCCAGTGATGGATTGGCACCCTGTCCTGGGTGTATCTGCCCAGTGTCCGATCTACTCCCCTGGAAGGGCATGGAGTAGACTGGGTTCTGATAATGAATTAATGAATGAATTAATGTTTTACTATAGAAAGGAATTTGCATATTCAGTTGGACACCCTGAACCATGCAAACTAATTACAATACTTTCTTTTTATTTTACAACATTTCCTGGAACTTGTGTTTTCTAATGCAGGCATTCTTGAATGAGGATGCAATAAAGATCGTACTTAAAACCAGGTATATTGTCCACATCATCTTTACGATTAGATGTTTAATTGTTCTTAACAAGGAACGGGTGGGAGTTGAAGACATGATATCTCTAACATGATACAATTTTCCCATTGAAACCATGGTGACATTTTATACTATTTTGTAATTGGTTGAGGAGGGTGAGTAGGTGAGTAGGGTGTTCTGGAACAGTGGAATCATTACGCTTCATTACAGCAGTTGGTCAGTGGGTCCTTAATTTTATTATGTGATGTTTTACTGTGGGAGGGAATTTGGACCCAATGTTCAGAATATCTTCATATAGGATGTATTTGTTACAGAATGTCATTGGTTTATAGCAGAAATGCCTTTCTGAGTTTGTTTCAGCATTGCATGCCAAACTTACTGCACAACTGTGTGGCCTAATTTTTTTAAAATCAACATAGAACACTTGCTACATGTAGGTTATAATATCCTTTGATTTTAGGGGTATGAAAATCAAACTCTTGTATTGCATACTGTATTTTATATAGTTGGGTTCAGGATCTTTCCCAGCATAAGTATGGCATTAGAGTTGCCCTCTATAATGGCAAAGAAGAAGGGTCTGTTGACAGTGACTTTGAGGGGAACTTTGTCATCTTGAGACTTGCTCTGAACTTCCGTCCCTTCTTCAGACATCTCAAACAGCACCTTGTTGAGCACCTGTCAAGAATACAAAAGTTCAGAAGTTTTAAAAACCAGAATTGTTTCTGTTGCTGTTAGAATTCAACTGTTTAAAGTACTTTTAAGGTAGCTATAAAAAAAATTGACCGAATTCCAAAACTGGCCTACAGTGTACCTGTTACATGAAAAGGCTGTTCAGGAAAATTCGTCAGTGAATTTATATTTGAATAATTTTAAAGTTCAGAGTAACTTGAACTAGCTGGAGTGGACTGGAATTGACATGAAGATTGATGATTCATCATTTCTCACTAGAGGTGGAGTGTTACCTTATCAACTGTAAAGTTCTTCTTGCTGCTGAGTCTTTCAAAGCTGGCCTCAGAACCCAACAGGTATTTCTCAACTGCCATATCAGATAACACTGACCTCAGGTCAGTCACAGCTGTCATTGAGAATTTAGGCAGAGACAGTTCCAGGTATCTGCCAAAAAGAAAATGTAGGAGTGGGTGTGCATGCACATTAACAGGATGTTCTGGGCATAGAACAAGAACTGTAAGTGCTGTACAAAGTGCATGCATAGTAAGCAAGTGTGCAAAGTGTGAAGAACTTACAGCTAACAAAGAACCAAATGACTGTCCAAAACGTCCTGTTTCTTTGGATATATATATAGTTGAACACAGCTAGGGTTCAACTCATTTTGTTTCCTTACTTTGTATGTACTTCTTCAAAGTGACATATTTTTGAGAGTAACAGAGTCTTACTTACAAGAAGGTGCCACAAAGTACTCACCGTTCTTTTAGATGTTTATCCCATGTAGCTATTACTTCTGTCAGGAGTTGATTTTCAATGTCTTGCAGTGTGGCCTCTTCGTGGGGCAGGACCAGTAGCAAATAGGTCCGCTTGTTAAGGCTGAGTTTGACTACAGAGCACTTCCTGCCTGGGTCAGTGAGGTGCATGTAATCACCAGTGTGTGTCATTAGAGGTACTTTAACACTAGAATCCTTATCAATCCTGAAATCTTGAATAGTGGTCTTCTCCGGTTGGAAAGCTGTTCTCCAATTGCCTATGAATGCCATGAAATTGTTTGTTTAGAAAAAAAATTCTTTCACCTTGAAATTTTCAGTCATCAAAAGAAGGCATGGCTTTATGAACACATCAAAAAAAAAATGTTTGCACCAAAAATGTGTTAATGCCCCAATTAAAATATATTACAAGATGCTTCCAATAATAATAGCATCGTTGATATACACCAAGCAGGTAAAGGTCTACTCACCTTTAAAATGTACAGAACTAGCAAACAACAGATTCGTTGACTGATTGAGAGCTGTAAAGAGGTTCTCCACCTTGCTGTCTGACGTTTTCTGGATGAAGGAATTTACTTGTGCCTCAGCCTCCTTGGGCTGGGAGAAGTCCACCGCTCGAACAAAAGAGGCGTCCGAGAAATCCTGCATCCCGTGCACAAAGTCTTTGGAGAGGTCAGCATCGCTGCTCACGAAGGTCCAAACGAGGGTCCTGAGCTCATCTTGAGGTCCGTCCATTAGCGAATTGATGGCCTGTAGTGTGCGCAGCACCATGTGCCCGTCTATAAGATATACACAGTCGGGCCGTTCCGACTCCCAGTTGAGACCCAGCAGCTGCTGGTAGGGGATAGCGGTTTTCTTTGAGGCCCCAAGGTACAGCGTTACCAGGGCGCCAAAAGCATTGTAAGGGGAGAGCAGGATGTTACCGCTGCCCTGCCTGCTGCTGAGCGTCTGGTACATGCGCAGGCCCAGAGAGTTCTGCAGTTGGGCCAGCACGGCAGTACGCTGGGTCAGGTTCTTCAGAGCCGTGGGCCCAGTGCTGGTGCGAGGGTCCGGCTCGATCATGTCTTGGCGGCAAGTTTGAGGTTGGATAGTCTCAAGAAGCTTAGGGTCCTTACTTTGGATGACTTCACAGCTAATGTTGTCAAAGCTGAAGAGGTAGAAAGGATGCACGTACACACGGTTGGCTCCTCCTGTTGCCAGGTAGGAGAGTACCAGAAGAGTCACGAGCACCACAGTCATCTTCTTTTGTAGGTCTGGCAAAAACTTCAGAGACCTAAAAGACATTAAATAACATATTTGACACAACACAGTTTTTAGATGCCTACTGTTAAGCTAGCATTTCATGAATGCATTATTGACTCGAAATGACATTAAGGCCTTTGTGTGGTTTTTTAGCTGGCAGCTCATGTATCTTTAGTCTCTCTCCCATTTAGATGCAATTAACAGACCGGGGCCAAGTTCCCCAAATGCATCATAACACAAAGATCATTATGAAATGGTAGAGCACGTATCACACAGCAAACTCAAGTCTTAACACTATGACGCATTGGGAAATGGGGCCTTGGTCTGTCTAACTGATAGCTGCTGAAGTCTATGTGCTGCTGAGCTGTGGTGGAGTCAGTACCCAGCTGAGTGGGAGGGTATCCTTACAACACATTATGAAATGAACAAAGACGAAAAAGTAAATATTAAAACACGTAAATATAAACCCAGAGTTGTGTGTTTAAAAGACATATCTATATTTGAGAAATTAGATAATCATTTTTCAGTTTAAGTGGACATTAACAGTTCATTCTTGTCTTAATATAGTTAAATAAATGCAAATAAATTATGTACTGTATTTAATAAAACTACAGAGAAAACTGTGCTTAGTATTAAACAGTATTTAAAAACGCAACAGTTCCAGATCCTACTTTAAACTGTATTATAGATTTCATTTGATCAACATTTTGTCACTGTCAAATATTTGATACCCTTTAACCATCTTCAAGTAAGACAGAGAAAAAAAATCATCCTTGCTTACCTCGAGCTGTGCCTAAGTTCTTCAGCTGTTGTACTGAATCCTTCTGTCTCTCTTTTTTTAATGATATAACCATGACTAGTATCCTCAGTTACAGATTAACCTCAGTATTGAGACACATCTCCTGGACGTTACATTTCAAAACGCAGTTTACACTTGTGTGCTAAAACACAACCATCGCGCACTAATGCAGTGTATTTGCTCAGAGCCTTATGTCAGAGGGGCTGGTGGGAAGAGAGCACATTGATTTTACGGGTGACTCACATACTGTTTGAACAGACTGTCCCTTAATTTGTCCTTTTGCACCATGCTGGGATCTGTTTTCATGAAGCTACAGAAACCTGGAATAATTATATTACTCTTTATATGTTTAATTCTAGAGTTGATTATTTCCAAATCAATTAATAATTATTGATATTATTAGGTAACTCTCTTATCTGATCATGCGTTTTTCCACTTTACACCATATATAAATGTTACCGTAATCTTATTAATTAAACAAGCATCTTATCTGTCCTATATATCTTTTTTTTTGTTGTTTAATGTAGTTGCATTTGTAGGTCGAGTTTTCACGTGGTTTGGGGGACTTGCCCGCAAGCACAGCTATATTTATTTGGAGAGACTCTTGTATATTTTAAGAGAAAAATTAGATGGTGAGCCTTAAACAGTAAAATAAAATTAGTGCAAGATTAGCGCAATAAATGTTCTTTACCTTATGTAAAAACAGCTTATGTGAAAAGTGAACATTTGTGAATATAGAAAGCGTTAGGTGCCGTATACGTGTGAATAATAAACTATAGCTGTGGTTGTAAAAGGTCATAATAAATTTAGCTGACTTTCGGAAAGGAAGGGGCTGGCTTTTGTGAGCTGGGGATGGGATTTAGCGGGTGCAGTAACTGATGTAAGTTAACCACGTTTTCTCTACAGGACGTCTTCCGTCAGATTCTTTTTAGATCCGTCCTTATTTAGCTATCAGTTTGCTGGAAAATGACCAAAACCTTTCTAATAAAATGTGTGTTTGGCTACGTAACGTCGTAAAATCACTCATGTCTGCCCAAAGGAAGTATAATTAAACCATTTTATGTTGGTTACTTCGTTACGTTACGTTACGAAGTAGGCCCTACCCCTCAAACCACAATTGAGGCGAGCTCCGTGTGTGCAACCAGTAGATCTACAACTCAGATGAAATGTGACGTACAGAAAGACTACAAGTGGTGTTAACATGGCAACTTGAACTTTTGCTTGAATGCTTTTTTACATCATGACAACTGAAGACAGTTTTCCCGACCTCCAGAAGTTCTCTACTGCATGTGCCGGGCACAGATGTCGGTCTCAAAGCGATACGTCCGGTTTCAGATTAAAGATCCTGACCAGATTACGCCCTACGAGCTCAGGTATGATTCGTTTTGACAGGTACCTTTAATTCTGTTCTGCTACGTATAGTAGCAACGATACTTTCGCAACGATTGTTGCAGTTGCGATTAAGAATATAACTGCTTTAGATCTTGCAATTATTCTCTCTTACATTCATTTTAACTGTTACCAGAATTTAGATATTTATTTGAAATATTACTGAGTAGATCATCGTTAACTGCTCACAGCGAATCCCATTAAGAAAACGTACATTTGTAGTAAGGGCGAAGTGACTGAGGAATTCTGTAAATGCTGTAAATAATAATGACTGTAAATGCTGCAAGATAGCATCTACATGTTAAAAAAGTATTCACGGATTGTTCCCTGTGGAATAACGTCCACGCGATGTTAACCTGTTTTGCAGCAAGAATGAGAAAAAATTATCTTAATCTGTCCTTCTATATATATATCACAGAAAAAACAGGCTCCTGTCTAAAGAGAATCCTGTCAGAGCAGATAGTTCCCTAAATTATAGCTTATATTGAAAAATGTCAGCAGTAAACAATAAACAAAAAAAGCACTAAAAACTGTTTCTTTAGATCATATGCTGGTTCCGTTCATTTTGGAGGTATTGGGAGATATTACACTTGGACAAATTACTTGTTTTTTTTTTGTTGTTTTGTTTTTTTTCATTCTTTAGCTGTTGTTTAGGATTGTGGCTACATAAACCTTTTTACTGGTAATATTATGTACTGATTCTGTATCAGATTTTGGTAATTGAGTTTTGTATGCACCCCTTACATTACTGATAAAACTATTGATAGACTCTTTATGAGAAAAGACACACGCAGTGCTGTCAAAATTCTACAGTAAAAATGTAGGTTGTGTGAAGGAGCCTTCTGAAACCACAGAAGCCACCAGAAAGGGCTAAACCTTCTCACAGCAGAGAGTGTGATGAGAAAACTGTATTGTTCTTGACCTCAGTACCCCAAAACACAACAGATGTTGGTACTGCAGCAGACCTCAGTATGTGGCAGTCCTGTTAGGAACAGACTGCACGCACAGACAGAGGAACTCAGGAAGCTTTATTCCTCCTAAATTGAAGGTTTAATTTGCATTGTGAGGATCGAGCTCGTTCAAGTCTGTCCGTGCAGCAGGGGAGGGTTTATTCTTGGACCTTATGTATACAAGTTTGCCATCTTGGCCTGTGCACCCTTTCTGCAAACATGACAGTTTTTAACCACTTCCTGGCAGCTAAACCTTTCAGCCACTAACATACCAAAACTCTTACTTTAGCAATCTGTTCCATATTCACAATATAATGATGCTTATGAAGATCTTGTTTAATTGTATGTATACTACAGGAACCTGTATTATAATGAACTTTTAATCTAAGGATGATCTAAGGATGTGTTAGAATACTGTTCAATGAATAAATTAACTTTGTGATAGCCTGTAATTTTTTTTTTCTTCTGAAAACTAAATGCGTCATACTAACTAAATGATCTGATTTCATTACTGGTATGGTTGAACAATGTAGTTTTGTATATGATTCCGTTTTCATGCCTGAATGACGTTCTCTGGTTGCAAGAGCAGGGTTTCTGCCTTCTGGCTGCACCGGGACTGTCGTGTTTGGAAGATGTACTTCCTCGAACAGCCACAAGGAGGGGAACACGCGCTTTCAAGCTTTCAGGGTTTCTAATGAAACATTAACCATGGCAGACGTCAAGATTCTAACTAGCCCGTTTATTCATTTTTTGGTGTGATTGTTTTTTTAAGCAATTTTAAGAAAAGAAGAAGACAATTAGAAGAAAAAAAGAAATGAGACAATTACAAGACATTATGACATCTATCTATCCATCCATCCATCTATAAAATGTATGGTTTGAGAAAGACCTGGTATGATGTTTTCTTTTTGTTATATATAATTTTAAAAGTCAGTCAGGCTATGACCGTAACAGAGCCTGTTAAGTGTCTGTAACTGTCCTGCAGCTGGACTTTGCAGGTATGAGGGCTCATAACTGCTTTCTGCTGCTCACTTGATTTGCTTGCTCTGTCAGACTCTGTATTACAGTGAGGTTCTGTATTACAGTGAGGTTCTGTATTACAGTGAGGTTCTGTATTATAGTGAGGTTCTGTATTACAGTGTGGTTCTGTATTACAGCGAGGTTCTGTTTTACTGCTACGAGACTGAGGATATGATGGGAGCTAGCTATAGGTTCCCCAATTCTGTTTGAAAAAGAATATTTAAAACGGATAGAAAATCCAATACGGGTGTTGAATTTATAAATAAACCTTACAGTTCTATTTGTGGTGTTTAGCATTTCGAGAACAAAAGCCACTCTTTCCTCTTTCATCATTTCAGTGTCGATGGTGTAGAGCACAAGAGCGAAACAAAAGGCGTCCTGGTGGTTGGATTGTTTGGATTAATTTGTAGGTTTAGCTTCCTTTCTGGAGCGAAGATGCGCACCGCACTCTATTAGGCCCTTAATGACAGAGGGGCTGACAGAGGAGCTGAGAGAGGAGCTGAGAGAAGAGCAGGCCGACAGAGTGATTGTGGAGCAGAGGAGACGACCAACATTAGCGCTCCTCACAGACCCTCACCCTTCTAACATTCACCCACTGCCACTTTAGAATTTCTCAAGACTAGCACAAGTCTGCAGCTCAGTGAAATGTTATTTGAGAGTTTTTATTTGGGTATTTCAACTTTATGCTAGGTTTGATGCTTTAGGTTGTGATGTGGTAATTGCTATCAAGTAACATTAGGTGGGCCTGCTTAATGCTGTCCTTACTGTGGTAATACGACACTCAAAGATAAGCTCATGAGTGCTTTATAAAGAAAGATTTAGCTCAGGTGCGTCGGGGTGAAGGGAATGGGACAGCTGAATGAAGGCGACTGCAGGGACTCCTGGTCCTGCTGAGGTGCAGAAGGAGATCATCAATATGTTCTAGTTTCATGAGTGTGCTCTGGTTCCATCATTGTGCTCTGGTTCCATCATTGTGCTCTGGTTCCATCAGTGTGTTCTGGTTCCATCAGTGTGCTCTGGTTCCATCATTGTGCTCTGGTTCCATCAGTGTGCTCTGGTTCCATCATTGTGCTCTGGTTCCATCATTGTGCTCTGGTTCCATCAGTGTGTTCTGGTTCCATCAGTGTGCTCTGGTTCCATCATTGTGCTCTGGTTCCATCAGTGTGCTCTGGTTCCATCATTGTGCTCTGGTTCCATCATTGTGCTCTGGTTCCATCAGTGTGTTCTGGTTCCATCATTGTGCTCTGGTTCCATCAGTGTGCTCTGGTTTTGCTCCCCGCGCTGTGCCACAAGCTGCCTGTTGCTGCTGTAGCTCTGCCCTTATCACCGTGCGGGGGAGCACATGAGGAAGTAGTGGAAATATTTGCTTGCGCTCTATCTCTCTCCCTCTCTCTCTCGCTCACCTCATCTTGAGTGTTTTTAAGAGCTCCTCCGGCTTTTGAACGTGTGAGACAGCAGTCGTGAGAGTTCTCAGCACAGGCTTAAAGGCCACGTGTGCTCGACTGGCCCAGCGTGGCCTTTCAGCTCGGGTTGCTTTCCTTCATCTTCTCTTTTGAACTGACGCCCTCGTGTCTAATGTTGTGTTGACTTTGATAGAAAGGGGATGTTGCTGAGGCAAGAAAGGCAAGCTTACTCATGGAAGTGAGGTCACAAAACGGATAAAATCAGAACAGAAGAAAAATGTGTCTTTAGGCCATATTTAAGGGTATAGTGAATTATGTTTCTTGATTGCAGAGGTACTTATGTTCATAACAGCGTTTTGTTCATGCTGGTGTTTTGTTCAGAAGAACTTCATGAGGTACCATAGCATATTTATAATTTTACCTTTTGATTATTTTTCTTTTTTGAAGAACTGTACTGTGATTAATTCCATACTTTAAGATTAAAAAACATTTTCACAGTGACTTGGCACTTTTTGCATATGTTGACCAAGCATGTGTAATCCAGTGGGACTATTAACCACCATGTTCCAGTATTCTCTTACTGTATATATTTATTAACCTTCTTGGTTAAAATGTCTCAGTACAGTCCTACGCCGGCAG
>JAOYMR010000008.1:2014110-2021703 GCA_025802075.1 Tenebrosternarchus preto
CACAAAACTGACTAAGTGTATCATTTGGAGAAAATGTAACTGTTTATACTGTTCATCCTGTTTCGCGACGTATGCGAGAGGTTCCCAGCCCAGACTCTGCAGCCTATCAGCTAGCATTAGTGTTAGCGTTAACGTTAGTGTTAGCATTAGTGTTAGTGTTAACGTTAGTGTTAGTGTTTGGGCATTTCTGGCCTCTTCTAGTTCCCTGCGGAGCCGGTTCTGGAGGCCCAAGTTCTGCAAACAGCTGTTATCTGGCTCTGTTCTGCTCTGAATTGAACAAGCGCTCAAGCTGTCCAGAGCGCTGTGATCCCAGAGAGCTGTGATTTCACAGTGCTGTAGTTCCAGAGAGTTGTGTTGGCAGTCTCTGCTGTACGTGATATGATCTTCAGACCTTTCCCATTTTAATGACTGCATATAAAGCATTACGTACCTATCAAACAACAGTTCTACAATTGTCCTACAAATTGTACTAAATTTGACCAGTGTAACCATTTTGCATCCTTTGTTTTTTAAGTTTTGAAAAAATGTAAATTGTTCATTTGAATAAGATCTATTTCATGCTCGATGAGCCACTGTAGTTTGTATCAGTTGTGTATGGATATGGTTTTGTGTAGTGAATAGCTTGTTTATAATGTGCTGAGTAATGTGTGGATTGCCATTTTTTTTACCTCAGTTGGAGTCAAATGTAGTGCAGTATGTTGAAAAGCCTATGGAAACCCAAGGTTCTGGAACTGTTTCATTATTACCTAGCTGGGTTTAAGGCTTTTGGAGGATATTTCTTTTCCTACTGGGTGACGTAACCTAGATGAATGCAGCACACCAGACTCACACCAGACTCACACCAGACTCACACCAGACTCACACCAGATTCACCACAGACTCACAACATACTCACCACATTCAGCCCTTTACATGTCCTGCAGTTACTCCGTGCAGCTCAGCACACTCCCGCCTGCAGAAAGCACAAACCCCGACGGGGCCGTGGAAGAGGCTGTGTGCTGTGATGGCCGTGGGACCATTAGCATCATCTGGGCAGGCTTGATGTATAAAGTAGATTATAAAAGTAGTATAAAGTAAGTGTTCTGAATGAGAAAGTACCTGAAAACACCAGAAGCCTTTAAGTACTTACAAAAAAAGGATGGTTTGTTACTTTCATTAAAGTTTTAGTACAGTGCAGTTATTATTAGCATTCACTGGTCTGTTAGTGTTTTTAAGGGATAAGTAATGCAGTGGAAGACTCCATACTCCAGAGCATACGTGTGACCTGCAGAGAACAGCAGTTTAACATCTTTTAAGGTAGGCCTGGGGGACTTCCCTGCAATGCTTAAAATGTATATGCTGGTACTTTCTACTGGGGTGAAACGCCACACCCCCTGGAAAAGGACACCCCCCAGAAAACTCTGATAAAGCGTCATACCCTCTTGCTTCCACTCCAGCGTGGGACTTCACTGCACAATGTGATCTCCACAGGTGGCCATGCCAGTCGTCTCCTGTCGCTCACTCACACTTGTATCTTGACAAAGGCCTTGTTGTGTTCACCTCTTTGGCAGTGCACTGCCTCACTCACACATTGCAGGTGGGTCTTTAGTGCACTAGGCCTGCTGTAGGTACGTCCTGCTAGCGTCTGTGTACTCAGAAACCTAACGCTCTCCTTTCCCCCTGTGATGTGCTATTATTAAATGTCCTACATTTACAAATAAGAGCCGTCCTAGCTGAGAGGGGGGTGGGGGGGGGGGGTGCGGGGGAACACTTACAGGCAGGACGCCTGTATTGATTGACAAGGTTTGCAGTGCCTGGGCCCCAGTGATGGGTAAAAGGCCCAGCAATTGCCAGAGCCCTAACAAATCAACCAAATTTTGTGCAAACCACCCAGGCTTCAGACAAGCTGGTTGCTCAGTGCATCCCTTTTGATTGCTTGCACATGGCATTGATGGTGCAGTGTGTCAAATCCAGCACATTGGAGTAAAAACACCAAACAACAAAACGTTTCCCTCGCGCGGTGGTCCGTATCCTGGGATTCTTCTGGGCTCATCCCAGGTCGGAATGCTTGTATTCCATGATTGTTAGGCATTGGCATATGCCATTAAGAAAAAAAAATCTATATTTTCCAACACTTCAGAACTTTATCTCAGGACTTGTGGTTAATGAATAAATCATCTGAGGAGAACAAAGAACTAAAGAGCACCACTTAAACAATAATTACCCGATATTTTGTGCTGAGATTGCTAGTTAATATTTTATGAACCCTTCTCCTGTCTTTGTCGGTGTATTTATATTCAGTGGACCTCCTCAGGCCATGCGCTTTTAGCAGATAGCCAGTGCACTTCGCGGGTATCAGGATCATCTCTTTGACTGGCACTGTTTCTTGACCGAAGCAGTGACTGCTGTGAGCGCCGCTCACAAAATACCAGTTCTACTATCAAGCGCTTTCTGCTGGCTGTGAGAGCACTGGAGGTAGCTTTGGCACTCATTAGGTGAAGTAGCTTATCTCCACAGAAGCATTAGCATCGTATTAGCATTTAGGGGTTTGCATTAGTGTGGGTGGGAGGCTCCAAGGGAAGGGAAAGAACTGCTTTGCCCTGTCTGCCATCATGGGCTTCTCATATGCACTTACGCTGTACTCTAGAGCAAATGGATAGATTGTTTTCCTCATCATTCAGTCAAGGCTTCTGTCTCTTGGGGTATTTGACCACTCTGGAATTCAGGCTAAGGTCTTTAGTCATGTTCCCAGCTCAGTTGGAGGAAAAACATGTGGGTGAACAAACCTGCTACTAAATCAATTTAATGTTAAACTGGAAATGGAGAGATATTGAAAGATATTCACCTCAGATGTTTGTCTCCGAGAGAGAGAGAGAGAGAGAGAGTATAGAAATATGCTATTAATAAAGGCACTGATTAGGATCTCAGCTGGTGTCACACAGTCTAAGATTTTATAGTGTATTTGAATTAAAAACATGCATGGATGGCCAACAGATGGCAGTGTTGTAGGCACTTTGGTGACTCATCAAACCGCCCACTACAAATGACCTGTCTCTGTAATGCATTACAGGACACACATCACCACCACTCTGGTCAGTATAGAAATGTAGCTCTTTTCCAAGGCATATGCTCCCATCCACACTGTTTCCTCAGAAGAAATTCTTTAATATATCCATCATCCTGTAAAAATAATTAGATCAAACACTAATGTCTATTTATTATAAGCTTTAAAAGGGCTAAAACTGTATACAGTTTAAACCATTCTGCATAATGATGTATAAATACAGGTCTTTGAGATATAATTCTAGATACTATGTGTCTATTGTGGGAGTTCTCTTACTGAGAGATGTTTGCAAAGGCTGAGGGTGAACGAAGATGAGAAAATTACATCTTGTCCAGTGTAAATATTTGTATAGTTTGATGAGGACTTTATCTGGACACTGAGACACTGTATCCTTTTCCTCGTGTGCTATTGTGTAATGTTTCTACGTGTGATGGTGTTAGATATGTAGGAGTTTTTGTCAGGAAGCACACGTTCCACTGTCGGGCCCTGTCAGAGTGCTTTACTGCTCAGAAGCAGAGAGGGTGTGCTATCAGCTTGCTGTACAGTAACGGTCACTCTCAGACCATTAAGGGCACCAGCTGACTGTGGGGGTGGACATGTGGGAAGAGCTGTTTAAGGCTTTCAGTACCAACCATGAATTGCCAAACCAGTGTTACCTCCACCTTGTGACTGGGACTGAGTTTACCAACATCACGAGTATATATTACAGAGCCAGTAAATTACTTTTCAAACATTTTTTGAAGAATGGAATGAAGGAAAATACAGAGTATTCCTCTGTATATTGTCCATAGTGTAATTACAAAAAGGAAATCCTCAACTTGTTTCGTTTGTTGCTAAAGCCTTTGTCAAATGGTGAGAATGTCACCTTTGGGCCTGTCAGCACTGTGTTCGAAAGAAACTGTGGTTTCAGTGGCCCTGCTAGCGAATCTTGATGGTGCTCTTGGTTGGGGAGCAACTGAGATGACCATTTTGGTCAGACTGGCATTGTACTAGCTATTGCTCAGGAAGAGCAAATGGGGTGGAGAGCTGAAGCATGGTGAGAACTTTGAGCTGAGCGTTGCGTAGAACAATGCCTTCCATCTCCAGAGAGTACTCATTTCCGTAAGCCTTCCTGCCCGAATCCCACCCACTACTTCTCTCCAAGGGGAAAGGGGAACTGAAGGCAGTGGGGCTTTTGGCCTCTTCTGCAGGAAGCCAAGCACAATCTTGGACACCAGTACGAAAGAACTGGTCAGCTTCAGCACTGAGGGTTTTGACAATGACACCCTGCTAGTTTACATGAGTAAACAAAACAGCATACATTCTTACTGATTTTTGATTCAGATTTTAGTAGCGTTTTCTTTGGTTTGATCCCTTATATGCTAAAATGAAATGCTTTCAGTTTGTTTTAACTTGTTTCAGTTGTTCGACTGTTTCGATTACGTTGACCTCTCATCATCTGATAAACGTTTTAATATCAAATACTGTTTCATACTCTTTTGAATATTATTCTAGTCTTGAAAAATAAACTACTGTTGACTCAAACTAACGTGCGTTTCGACAGTTTAAACTAATGTGGAAAGGAGGAGCTAGGACCCCCCCCCCTCCCCCCGTGACCTCCTATGACGGCTTGCATACAATCTGCATAAAGGAATGACAAGCATTTCAGTATGTAGAAGTCAGGCTAGTGCTGTTCTTGCGAGGTTACGAAGTTTGGAAAAACCTTTCTGAATCACAAATTTGCCAGCAGAGAGGGGAAATGAGACTTGTGCTAAATCGAACGAGCGGACTGTGTCGCAAAAGTTCTTCACGGACTGTAAGAACATTTTGCCTAGAGTCCCACTGAAGACAGACATGGGCCAGACGTCCGTCTCCAGCTTGTCTCACAGAGCGAGTGGTGAGTGTGGTGACGCGCTTTCGCTGTCTATTAGTGTAATATCTACACTGCGAACTGTACTGCAACTTTGTTATAGCTGGAAAAGAGAGGACGCGTCGCTTTTTGAGTGACATAATCGTCGAGGACTTCTTACTTCTTTTTTTCCGTCGAAAGATTTTTGAAGACGCCAGCTGCTGGAAAAGAGGTTTACTAATCGATTAACTAGTAGACTGTTCCATGTTAGCCGTAGCATTTGCGTAAGTTCTTAAAAGAGCTGTAACAGAACAGGACATGTCACGTTCCTCATCGTATTTCTCCTCTATGAAGTGCTCCTTCGATCTACATCTTGGTTCCTGCTAATGATAGAGCTATGCTTGTGCGAGGGCGTTCCCACGTTCCTGGACGTTATGGTGATCTTGGTGATGCCCAGGCCTTTATACAGGCTACACCTTGATCTGAATCTTAACCTCCACAGAACATTGCATGAGAACATTCAGGATGTAAGCTCAGATAAACTAAACGAAGACAAATACCAAAATACACTAAAGTAATTTAATCAGGCTGTAGCGTACAGAACATACTAACAGGTTTTTAAAGTCTACATATAGATCATAATTACGATGTTGAATAACACTGTCCAGAAATTATTTGTTTATGTATCTCAAGTAGAACCTATTGTCGGGTACCCCAACTTTTTATAGGATGCATCATCACAGACAATTAAAAACATTACTGCTTCTTTCCGGCCATTAACTCAGTAAAGTGTTCAGTGGAATTGCTGTATTGTTTCCATACGATCTTTCTTGGAAATTGAAACCATGAGATTAAAACATGGAAGTGCCGTTAACGAACACAACCATACATACGCACGCGCACAAAAAGACTTCCTTCATGTTTGGCGATGCATTTTACATTCAACGTGGAAGGCCAAGATAACGATCACTGAACTGTAGCAGAACCTAAAAGAAGGCGTGTGTCGTACATATCATGCTACTTAACAGATTCTCGTCTTCCTGATGAGTTGTAAATGTTCTGTGCAAACATATATACAACTTGTGTCGTTACATAGATGTTCAGATGACGGAGAGCTCAAGGTTTCCTTTGACAGCCCACCCCTCTCATCGGCCCTCTCCCCCTCCCTTCTCTATTTTTAGCTGATGATGCCAGCCAATAGAATGACTAATGTAATACGAAACATGCTGCCATGGGTGATGATACAAAAGATATACTGAAAAAAATTTAAGCGGAGATCTCCAAAGTCTTGTTTCTTGTTTACTAAAGTGACTGAATTGTACTTAAGGTGTTTTATGATGACATGTTGCCTTTATAATGGACATTTGCGATAGAGTTTAATTTTACCTGAAAGTACCATTTCAGCAGGATTTTAGCAAATGGTTTTGTAGCGTGACCAAATCGTTTCCTTGTTTTCACGTCCTGTGGGCTCTTAACTGCTAAATGTGCTATATGACTCTCTGTTTACATTTAGATATGACATCAGCTTGCTCTTATTACATGGATACAGACGTTAAGTGATTTTTCATTCAGTTATGGCCATAGTGGTCCAGCTGTGCCCATGAAAATGCATGACTTTTCCTTACTGGTGGTCCAGTATCAAACCTTGGGACTGCAACCTCCAGAAACCATCAGTGGGAGAGTTTAACTGAGTCTGTTACTAATCCCATCTAGGCTAAACTCATGCTGAACTCCACTGGAGTTCTCCACCTGGCCTAGTGACTCTGTGGAGAGGGGTGGTCAGTGAAGGACCACTGTAACTTTCTGAAGGCAGTGCTGAAAAGACCATGGTGGTGGTGGTGACTGTGGGACTCCTGGGGCATGTGGGCACTAATGAACTCTCACATGAGTGCGAGGGGCAGGCATCACATTTAAACTTTTGCCACAGCTGTGTAATTAATATCCATAGTCATCCATAGTCATGTCCTTCACAAAGTGTTGTTCTGATACTGAGGATCAACGGGATGATGATGAGGAAGCAGATGATTTGCGAGAAGCTGGTGGGAACAGTTCAGTATTGCTGGCCTGCTAAAATGAGAGTGAAGTGAGGATGTTTATCTAAAAAATTATGCCTGTGTTTTGGCATCAATGTGCACACGAATTCTTCATCTGTAGTGCATGTTGGAGAGTCTCAATAGGTGTGCTTTCTTCTCATAAGGGTAACAGTAATTACTGACTCAACTCTAAGAGTTTAAAAAGCACTTTTAAAAGCACTGGGCTTTATACCTTTTAAAGGCTTCATAGGCAGTTTTATAACTGGTGAACCGGGGGGGGGGGGAGCCTCAATAAAAGGACAATAAATTCTATATTGTAAAAGTTTGGATGTTGGGCATATAAGGTTGCAGCTCTTCTCAACTTAAGAACAGCAAATGAATCCTTTCTTTCCTGCTTTATTTGCAATGTCACAGTGCTTATCAGACTGTACTTTTAGAAAGTGACGATAAGCAAAGATGATAAGGGAGAACCCAGCAGATCAGGCCTTGGGAGTAAATATCACCTCACTGTGTTCACGTCTGTTGTTGTTTCTCTTCTTGTTTTGGTAGCTTTGGGGAAGACTGCTTTGTGATTTTTTTTTTTTTTTTTTTTTTTTTTTTTTTTTTGAATTTATTTTGGGAGAACGAAGTTTTTTTGAATATTTTTTTGGGACAAAATATTTGTAAATTTTATTGACGTGGGTTTGATG
>JAOYMR010000008.1:2047649-2072445 GCA_025802075.1 Tenebrosternarchus preto
TTATTAACCCTTTTTATAAATTTTTACTTTTACCAATGCTACCAAGAATCAATAACCCCCCCCCCCCCCAAAAAAAAAAAAAAATCACCCAAAAACCAAAATCAGTTTCACAGCCAATTGTTTATTTTGATACTTAATATAGAAAAATCCCAGTAAGACCTGAAATACATTTTTCATTCTCAGAAATGATGAGTGAGCTGATCTTATCCAGACAGGTCACAGTGTCATCATGCAGATTTTGAATTCTGGCAAAGTTCAGAGTACAAAATGTCCTCTTCATGACCAAGTGTTGTAAATTTGACCACTAATTACACAGAATCATATCAGGATGTACTGAAGAATAAAAGATTTTAATCATCACACACAATACATTTTTGTCTCCACTGAAGCATAACTGCATTGTAGCAACATATAATTTTTGCCTTTAACTGGAACAATGTGTGTCATTTCAAACAATGAATTGTTCACATACAGCATTTATACATTTGAATACTTATTGTTCAGCTGTTCCATAGCAGCACAAGCACAAAACGTAACATCTGAGTCTAACAACATTAACTGTACAAAAGACTACATGTCAACTATAGTTATAAACTGAACAAAACTGAAAGGATGACATAAATAACGCCCTTTCTGAACTCACATTTCTTATTCCATATGACTCAACTGTAATTTCATGATAGCACATTTTGGCCCACATAAAGCATCGGTTGTTTACATAAGGATTATTCAGAGTGCATATTTAATATACATTTATAGTATTACAGCGAGCGTGTGTATAATGGTAGGACGTAGCAGAGTGCATGTGTGAATTATTTATTTGGACTGATTCAGAATTCAACACTGTTGTAACAGACAGGAGCAAAAAAAAAAGAAAGAAATACATCACAGGCAAAAAGGACTGAAAACCGGACGAAGCATAAACAGTTAAGAGAAAGAGCGGAGAAAGAAACCTGACAAATGCTCAGGGATAACCGGCAAGGTTTTACAACCTCAAACTGGCATTCAGGGAGTTTAAGTCTATACTCCAGAACAGGTATGGGCTGTTGTCTGTATTCTGCGGCACAGGAGAACCAGAGGGAGAGGTGGTGCACCTGGACACAACACGGCCATGCTGGAGCTGACACTGTACGGAGTGAAAACATATAGAGTAGAGAATCTGGAACAGAGGCTCTCACACAGTCTCCGTGACACAAATAAAAAGGATTGATTTTAGGACTTTTTCAAATGTGCAGAGTCAAATAATACCGCCTGAGAGTGAGCAAAGGAGAAATACAACATTTTTCATATAGCATATGTGGACCTATAAAGCTTTTTAAAGGTCAGCGTTCCTCTGGTGTTCAATATCAGTGTTCTGTGATAAAGAGATAGTGTCAAAAACCAATTACAGAGGCTCAGCTTATTTCAATGTCATGTGGTGCTAAAGTGCTGTACACCGCCGACCTCGGTTTAGTTTGAGTGAAGTTGGATGGATACGCTTTGTGGTGCAAATTCAGTCTGAATAGTCACTCTAGGTTACTAATATGCAAAATGCAGGTTTTGGCACAGTGTGTTGGGCTAGCATGGGTTCCAGGCAATGACAATCTCTGGCATAAATCTCCACTACTTGGGTCAGAGACCAGTGGTGACTTGTGTGAGTTCTGAGTTCATGTCAACACTGGGTTGGCAGCGAGAATCCAGTGATGACATCTCCAGTGCTAGTCATACCTGCCGGTCGATTCGGTCCGCCGTAGGACTGGACTGGGCCTCACGCTGGGGGTTACGGGTCCGTGTGGAGCGCATGGAGTTCTGCAGGTCCAGCACTGACGGACTGGGCACGCAGAACTCCCGGAAGCAGCGCTTGAAGTTCTCGTCCAGGAAAGCGTAGAGCACGGGGTTGAGGCAGCTGTTGGTGTAGCCCAGGGCGATGCAGAAGTGCCATGTGATGGTCTGCAGGAGCGAGTTGGGGATGGTGACCAGGGCCTTTATGATGACGAAGATGTGGATGGGGGTCCAGCAGATAATGAAGACCGCCACGACCACCAAGACCATGCGTGTGATTCGCCGCAGGTTGCGGTCCTTCTCTTTGGAGCCGGAGAGCATGCGCACACTCTTCAGCCGCAGGATCATCAGGCCGTAACACACGGTGATGATGAGCACAGGCATGATAAAGGCGAAGATAAAGACGCAGATCTTCAGGAGGTTCTCCCAGTACCATGAGGGATGGGGGAACACCAGGGTACAGTCAACGATGCGTACTGCTGTAGCAATACGAAGACATGACACCAAAATGGATTAAGCAAACAATAAATGCCAAGATTATGTAAACACACAGTGCTTTTTAATATACAAAGTCTATGCCAATAAGGCTTTCTGACTATCACTGATGCCAGCATAGAGATCTTTATACTCTGTACATTTTTATTCACTGACCTCAAGAAGACATTAATCTAGAAACACTTGAGAATGCATCTGTTACTACAAAACAGGACAGCTTTTTTTTATTATTACACATACACACACACACACACACACACACACAGAACAGAAGCACATTTACACTTCATCCATTCTTTAGTTGGTCCCTTATTCATTTGACACTAAAAGGACTTAACTATTTTATCACAGTCATTATCATTATTATTTTATCACACTCATTATTATTTCATACACATTTCTTATATCTTCATGGGTTGATTCCAAGTATTAATGACTTACTTCTTAATAGAAAAAATGCATGCACTTCATCTATTACAGCAATTCCCTTCATTTATTCATATATAGATTTATTTACTCACTAATAACTTAGGAAAACATACAAATCTGTATATTGCACTAAATCTGTATTTTATATGTGTAGACAATAATTTGGGATTAACTTACAACTGCTGTTGTAGTCAAGTGGGGTAACAGTGGAGGCCATGATCATAACTGGTAGAGCAATAGCAGACGAGAGGATCCAGTTGCAGACATTGACGATCTTAGCATTGTGTGGGGTCCTGAAATCCAGAGCTTTCACAGGGTGGCACACGGCGATGTAGCGGTCAACACTCATAGTGGTCAGAGTAAAGATACTTGTAAACATGTTGTAATAGTCGATGGACATCACGATCTTGCAGAGAACGTCCCCAAAAGGCCAGGTGCCCATTAGATAGTTCACACTTTGGAAAGGTAGGGTACTCGTTGCCAAGGCATCTGCCAGGGCAAGGTTAAAAATGTAGATGTTTGTTGCTGTTTTCATTTTGGTGTATCTGTGGTGAAAGAGACAAGACAGAACAGAGGAACTGCATGAAAGTTTTTAAGTAGAAAAATTAGAAGCATTTTTAAAACTGAACATCACAGGGACCCTTGGTTCACTATAAGGCAATGGTTGTAAATGACTGCCGCACGTTTCCCGTTGGATAGGATTCCCCAGGGACATCTTGTGTAGTGTTTACTCAGGACTAATCTGGACAGGTTGAGATCCTTTTGTACTAAAGTATTTTAGGAAATACAATCATTCTGTGGGTGTCTTCGCTGGGCTTGTGCACGTGTTTCAATCTAATACTACATTATCCATTACGAACATGAATTTAAATGATCTTTATTATAACTGTTTAAAATATTCAGCATATTTTGCTTCAGCTCCAACCTGCTTCTTTCCTTATATCTTGAGTGTCCCTGTGCCATGTTATTTACATCATCACTGTCTTTGTGGTTTTGTCTGTATATGTGAAATATTAATAACCATTATGTTTCTCATTCTTGTGTGTTTCTAGATCTAATGTATTGTTGAGAGTGCGTGTTCTGCAGCACCAGGTTAGTCTTGCTTTCCAACACATTTTAACCTGAATAATTAGCCAATCTAAACAGAGACATCAGCTATGCTCAATAAAGCTTGTTAGTGCACAGCAGTGATATAGTCCACCCTCAGCAGCTTAATTTTATTGTTTCATTGGGCTTTTCTGAAAATTCTGCCTCTGTTTTCCTGTGATTCTTTTTGGGAATAAATGTTACATATAAAGTGCAATCAAAGTGATGTTTGTAAGATAATATCCTATCTTGAACCATTTTGAATAGGCTTTTTGCATTTTTTAAGTTTTTAAGTACTAAAGAGTGTTTTTTACACTATTTCATTCTTAATTAATAACATATTACATTAATTCTAACTAATCTAAGTGAAAATTTGTTGGACTAATTGTATTTATAAGTTACATCTCCAACAAGGTTCAAATCTTAATAACTTTAAAAATACATTTTGAAATCAAATGAATTCAGTCAATTTACCCACATGTTAAACCTTTGCCCACCCTTATTTATGTTGCTGATACACCCATATGGTAAAAGTACAGTAAAAAGTAATGAAAACCCATAGAAACTCAGAATCACAGAGAACCATACAACCACATCTTCATGATTTAGCCAGTACTGTACTTCATGATTTATTCCCACTTCTGCCAAGTTGCCCCTGTTGGGCCCCTGAGTACAACAGTGGGGCCCCTTAACCCTCAACTGCTCAAGATGTGTCCAGTCACAATTGTAAGTTGCTTTGGATAAAAAACATAAGCTTGAAGGTTTTTCTGCAGTCTGAACATATACCAGGAGATGCTTTGCCAAATGTCACATTTCATAGAAGGCGATGTGACATTCTCGAGGCAGGAGCGAGGCACAAGTGGAGAGAAAACAAGTCTTTCCTGAAGCAAATGCAACGAACCGTGCAAAACAAAACAAAGCGGAAGCGGCCGAGTCTCAAGAAGCTTTTATGATGTCGTCTTAAATCTCGGCTTTCAGGACCATGAATGTAAATAACGGTGGGGGATAAATGGTGGAAATAACCAAGTACCAGGTGAGATGGGTAAGTAATAACTAATAAAGTGGTGACAGAGACCAGCAAAGGGAAGGAGTGTGGTGGTACATGTGGAACGAGAGGGCCGGATGGGTTCTGAGCGGGTGTGAGAAGCAGCGAACGTTACTGGGAAAAGTGGTTATCCTGACAGCATTGCACATATTACTACCACACATGTTCTCAAGTTGGACAAAAATGAATTTTTCTCCCTTAGACTTTCATGCCTCCAATCATATAATTCAGAACTGGTCAGCGGTAAATCACCTCATTCCACACGCTGCTCTAACACCTGTCATCCTTCAAATTCTTTTAAATAGTCAGTGAAGTCTTTAAAGTAATCTGATATCTCAGGAAGCAGAGAGAGCAAAAAAAAAACTGAGGCATGAAGAACAATGATTTTAATGGGCCATATTCTGCACAGACAAGCATATAATATCTGTCTCTTCAGATCTTATTCAGTCACTTTCAGCATGTCATTAAAATCTGCCTCCCTCATGGCAGCTAATGATAGTCTAATTTTCATATTATGGGGTGTAACAAAGGTCTCTCAGCCATTTTCTTTATGACATATTATTGCCTTTGCGGTTTATCAAGAGCGCAATGGGTGGTGTATTTCAAATGAGAAAACACTGGAATTTGAAATAATAAGAAAAGCACATGCATTCCTTTCTCATCTGACAAGCATCGCTTTCAAAGAGCAGTTTTGTCCGGACAGACAAAACGAAATTTAAAGTGAAGTCACGTACTTACAGAGAACAGTGTTCATAAGAATGTCTCATTTCTATGCAACATAATAATTTGATGGTTTTCAGAATCATCAGATGAAAAGCTCTGCATTGCTGATGAGAAATTCTCAAAATGATTGTTAGCAACATAAACGACATTTTTCCAGCTGCAGGCTTTGCTAGTGAATGAGTGGAAAGACTTCGTTTATGCTTTCATGATAATTTCTTAGTAATGTGCAATGCATTATTTGCATCATAAAGGACTGGAGTGTTTATTTCCATTTTTTTCATTAGGAAGCATTCATAAAAAGATCATATTCATGAATAAGCTTTACCTCACAGGCATTCAACATGTCACATTTAATGTAATTGCAATGGGTAATTATCACAGATCAAGAGGCATTTGTACAGAAATTAAATAATTTCTCTGAAAAAAAACAGACAGTCGCTGATTAAAGCAGCACTATTTGACACCCATAAGCAGAGATAAAATATAACCTTTAGTCCATCCTGCCGCGCCAACTGTATATAAACAGACATCTGCCTGGTGTGTGTTTCCATTCTAACAGCGTCTGTAAAAGCATGCCTCGTGCCTGATAAATCACGCTGTGTTGTTTAGCTGGTTGTCACTTAAGAAATAGTGCAGAAAGACATGAAGCTGTGTTGTGCACGTACGATTTACCAAATGTTTTAAGGTCACTGACCTACAGCTGGTGGCAAGCAGGAGGAAGCTGTGGACTGTCTGAGATGTAAATCTGAGATGTAATCCTTGCCTGCACTAACCCTAACCCTAACCCTTCAGATTACTAGAACACCAAGAGTGCTAATTCATCCGACTTAGAAACAGACAGGATGAATTACTTTTTGATAAATTATTTGAAAGACAGTGTGCCTTTGAATTCTGTCACATTACCACTGCTAAAGTATGACAAGTGATATTCCATCTTTCATTTGCACTGATATAAACATGCCAGGAAAAATACTGGTACAGTACAAGCTTTCATTCTTATGGATAACCTGAGTTTTCAAAGTTTTGCTCAAGGACAGAAAAAACAAATGACTGCACACGAGTAGCTTAGCTAGATGTGTTTCAACACAGATGCCTTTCTACCAACCTACAGATAGGGTTAGGCTTTTCACTGCAGCATGACAGGTAACATGTCTAAAATGATTTAGTATAGAGTGTGGTTCCAAATATATCATGCTGGCTAGCAAGCTAACTGCTCTGCTATAACAGTAAGATCCAGTACTAGGTGCCTTGAGCTGCCTTAGATAACAGCTTCATTTTGTGAAATCTGGTTTCAGACAACTGAACTTTTTTCTGTTTTATTTCATCGTGATTTTATTTTCAGATTTGGGAAGAAAGAAAAGAAATATTTGCTTTTGCTTTTCGTATCTTTTATTTCTGACAAGGACAATAAAATTATTTGTTTCTCTGTTTCTTGTCATTGGATTGTTAAATGATAATCAAAGGACAGTCCATTTTCATTTTGTGATTTACATTTCTGAAATAAAAATACACAGACCAATAAAGAATAATCTATATTCTCAAGCCACACTACCATGAACCATGATTGCCTTTCTAACAAAAAAGTAAGATTAAAAAAAGAGTACGATCAACTATAAAAGTATGACCAAAGTATGATAAAAAAGAATATGATCAACTACAAAAGTACGATTAAAGTATGATCAAAAAGAATATGATCAACTACAAAAGTATGATTAAAGTATGATCAAAAAGAATATGATCAACTACAAAAGTATGATTCAAATATGATCAAAAAGAATATGATCAACTACAAAAGTATGATTAAGAGTCTGATTAACTATAAAAGTATGAACAAAAAGAGTATGATGAACTCATAACAGTAGATATCCAAATGCTTCTTTCATTATGTTTTTTCACATATCTTCTATCACATATCTTCTATCACATACCTTCTATCACATAACTTCTATCACATATCTTCTATCACATATCTTCTAGACAAACTAACTTATAATATGTCTTACCATGTATGGAAACTTCACAGGATTGTATGTAGAACTGTTCTCTCAAGCATCTATTTGTAACAGGTTAAAATGACTGCTGAATTTAACAGAAGCTTTTGGTTTTACAATTTATGGTTTTTATTCACTGACTTGAATGTAAAGCATTTGCCAATTGCAATTTAATCACAAATATGACAGGTACGCAAATAATTATTCTAGCATTAAGGGAAGTTCCAAATAGCCAGAAAACAACAGAGACCTTGGTCCTAATCCAGTTGTAATACTACAGTCTAGCTAAACAGAATGCCTGGAAGCCATCATTTATGATTATGGAGTCATCAAAATGCTCTTTACACTAGACAAATGATCACAAGGCTTATTCTTTCTCACTAGGGTTTGTCTCTAATTGTGAAGCTGTCCTAGGGAGTCATTACTATACAGCACATCAGTCTTCAGAGACTCTCAACTCCACTTCTAATCATTAATAGGAAAGGCAGATATTCAGTGTTTTAGATGCTTGCTGGGAACACATTAAGAATGTATTCTGCATATAACTCTGGAGATGTCATTTAACTTACAGCATCTGTCATTTTCTAGAGATTCCACAAACACATGATATTTTCCTAACTGTGGCTTTGCTTTGATATTACATTCAGAATGAAAGACAACTTGCTGGTGAAATCTCTTTTTAGCTTGCAGAGGGCAACGTATTGTATTATGTGGAGGAAGAATCAGATGGGAAACAAGTTTAGCAACGATTAATCTTCCGGGTCAGCTGACTCTCAGACCAGGACAAACGCCCATCTGCTTCAACTTGTACTTTGCCATGATATTTTCAGGGAAAACGAAGGAAATCCTTCATCTGAGCTCACAGCCACAAAAAGACAAGACAGCATGTCTGAGCTAGATGAGTGACGACCAGCCTTTGACATTTTAGATTCAGCCAATGTGAAGGCACTGAAGGTACTTTGCCACACTTTAGAGAGGCCCACCAGTCCTAAGGTCTTGACATGTACTGAGAGGCAGAACTAATGGACCGTGACCAGTGGCAGAAACAGAGAAAACAAGCCTTTTCAACTGCTCTGTTCCTGCACCATGGCAGCACTGGTGTCGTGATTGAAAGAGCTCTGTCACTTGGGTACATTGTGAATCTGTTGTAGGGTTACATACATGGATTGATACAATTCAATAAAGCAATTTATTAATAACAAATTCCTGATTTATGTGTAAAACAAGATGACAATCAAAGACTGAAAAGCATATGGTTTTTCATTTTTAATACCAGCTTTTTTCAATGAGAAATTAAATTTATGAAGATGAAACTGAATATCAGTTTTGCAATAGTATGTTACAGTATGATACAGTATGACACAGATCTGTGAATCAGACAGAGCAGGTTTCAATACTATCACTAGCAAAACGGCTTTCATCGCTATTACAAAACCCCAGGACTGTCTTGTTGCTAGGGAACACCAGAACATGTTCTGTCTCTTTGTGTCATCTACTTTGGTGAAAGCTGCTCTTTGATGTTTTTGTGTTTTTCCAACTGAGTTGCCCACATTCCAGACATTTAGTGAATACACTATTCAAGGCTACTTTGCAAAGTTTGAGCATTAGCCAGAGATTTTAAATATTGATGACTGGCCATGTGACAAACATCACTTCTAACAAATAAGTGCTATGTGATGTAAAAGCTCATTTAGAGAGAAACGTGAAAGACCCATGTTCTATGATTAATTAAAAAAGCCCAAAACTGCCATTTTTGTTTAAAAACTAACTGCATATTCCACAAAGACAAGCTCTCAATCATAGTGACACATTTCTGAAGTCATCATAATAAACCATTGTTTGATCCTATAATACAAAGAGAGAAAAAGATGGAAGAAGAGTCATCATGATGAAGTCAATAGCCTTTTCTTCTCGTGCATGACAGCGCTTGCCCCATCGAATTGAAACTCATCACGCAGGGCGGATGGAAAGGAGGGAATATAACAGCAGTGGATCAAGACCAACCCAATCTGGGTAAGTCAAGCATAAAAAGCCAAATTAAAGCTTATGTAAGAGATGATTATGAGAAGAACATCAGCCATGTGGCTCTGCTCTACCTACAGCTAAATCACACAGCAGAGTTCTGCTCCAGTACCTGGAGCCAATCCATTAAAGCTCGTTCCAGCACTCTGTCTGCCTCTGTCTGTCAGAGCTAACCTGGCACTGATTCAAAGACCTGTCATTTAGTGCCTTATTATTTGTTAAGGCGCATGAGAGATCGTGAAGGCTGATGGATCGTAGTTTTCAGCTTCCTGTGTGCTACTGCAGTATATGACCCTGCAAATCTGCGTCTGTTATGTGCAGCCAGTATAGCTCTGCTTCTCTTAAAATATCCCTCTCTAATGTCGGTGACTACATTACATGCTCCCTGTATATTCCTTCAGATCTGTAGGATACTTATTCCCATTTACATGTGATGTAATGATATTTGGAGTTTCCTCTTTAAATGTTTTCCATTGCCAATGTCACACTTGATTTACACATAAAGATCAAAAGTAGCCCAAATCAACTTATGACACATTGTTTAAAAAAAAAAATAGGCTGTATCTGTTGAACTTGGCCAGGGAGAGGATGAGAACTTTCATGGGCTCTTCTCGTTGGTAATCAACAGAGAGGAACTCGTGTGCTGCTGCTGCTCCAAACACTAACCTGACCTCTTCTGTTCCACGTTCAGTAACACCACAGTGCCAGTGTGGAGTGCAGCATGAAAATAGTCCGAAACCTGCAACACAATGGGCTCTCCTTCCTAACAATCCCACAGCACTTCAGACAGCTGTGCAGCACCACTGGAAGATGAAAGGACACTTGACCATCTCCAATTTACAGAACACATCCATCTCTAATGTGCCTGCCATGGCCTAGAATACAGACAATGAACTGATGCACACAGAGATCAATTTTCAATCCATAGGGTACAAATGCTTTTCAGATCAGGTGAGTTTTTGTACAGATGGTCTTCCTTTCCTCAGTGTATGTGAACACTGATTGAACATCATTTAACATGTGAAAACTTTACATTTAGCATGTAAAAACTTCTCTAAATTATACTAAGGACAGAACACATTTTATTTTGACTCATAGCAGTTATCAAACCTGTATGAAGGCTGCAGTAGCGATCTTAAAACACACAGCCTGCACCATGGAGGTTAAATTACTGTTGCTGGGTGTTACTGAAATTGCATCGCAGTTCAATGCACGAATTTAATGTTTTTATATTTTAAAAATGTAAACATCCGAAAACTACATGTCTACTTTCAGGGCAACATCTAAAATTCAGCTCAGTTTGTTCTCTGCATGACACATTAAGATGAAATAATGACAGAGTAATAGATGACAGTAACAAAATTTATGCTGGAAATAGTAATTACAGCGGGTGATGAATAATGTCGTTGATAAACAGTTATTGTATTCTGAGGCAGTAAAAGTAAAGGACTGTAATTAACACGTACAGAAAAGGTGTCCTTTGTGCTCAACAAATCGACTAATTGCACCGAAGTACGTGAGGAGGATGTAGGTGAGCTGTAAGCCTTTCATTATTCAAACCTGTTGCTCCTCAAATAAGGTAAGCCATTGATGTAGTATTTGTATACATTGCACGCATTTTGTCTAATATTTTCTGTGAATATCGCTATGCGTAAAGTGTTTTATGTAAGGGTTCATTCGTGCATGACGTGCACTTTCAAAATTTTACCATACTGTGCCGAGACAAGCGCCACCAAACGCAAAGCGTTCGGAGGGGCCTGTTTAACCATGCTACCAAACTGTAGTTGTAATTGTAATGGACATTTTAGGTTAAACGTGATATGATTTGTTACAGTAATTGAAATATCTTTGACACAGCCTAATTTAGAGATTACTTTGGTGACGTTTGGATATTAACAAAGATAAAGCATTAATAACTAACAAACCAGTCCTAACTCTCGCTAATCAAAAATGACCAGTACTCGTAAATGTTAAAGTCAATACGAAAACCAGGGGCGGAGCTTGTATTTACGGATGCAAACGAGAACGCCTAGCAACTGCCTTAAATCCTAAACCAAATAAATGGAACTGTAAATGTAACCTCAGTAAAGAATTACAGTAAATATCTTAATAAGCTTAAAAACATACACAAACAAGCGAGTAGCCTATGTGAACGTTAAAGTGTTTATTTTATTTAGTTGTGATTAATATGATAACAGGTAGTTGTTTAATAACAGGCAAACTCCATGGAAACGTTTATCTTGAAGAGCGGTGGGATCTTAGGAAGCAAACACGCTCGCAAGGGGGTTTTAACAGAGAAACTAGAAATGTAAAATGACGCGAAATTGTGTGTAACTTGTTAATTAAACGTAAACCGATATGTAATGGTTTTAGAAATGCTGTTGTCTGAAGGCTTCTCTGCATATGAATATGGCTCAGCAGCTTGACCCAAGCTGCACTACAAACATCCTACGTAATGTGAAGGCTCACAATCCGTGTTTTGATTTTTTGGCATGAAAGGAGACGTTCATAATGTGCTATCATTTTCTCTTTTGCACTTTATACTCTGGCTACATCTGAATAAAAAATCTAGTTGCATACCTAATTTCCTGCTGTTCAGGTATTTCTCTCTTAAAGCGATGTGGATGTACCACAGGCTAAACACAGTCTTCTTTTATCAATGATTTTTTATGCTGCAGGCGGATGTGTCTAGCTACAGCTGCTGTTACTGGTGGGGATGTTGGGCGCAAACTCTTCTTGAGCTTCTCCATGACAACAAAAAGCCTCAGACACTATTAGAATTCTCTTCACTTTCCATCTCTGCACGTTAAAAATTGATTTTCCACATGATTGAGCAGGGACAGTGTTTTTTTTCATGCCCTGAGGTTTGTAAGGGCTCCTGAACACTAGATGCTGTTTTATGGTGGTTAAAAACAGTAAGGATCTAAATGCAAGTATCTAAGCTAAGAGCACCACTAGAATATTACTGGCATTTTCTGAAGCGTTGTGTTGAAATGTTTGATTTATAAAGTATTGAACTGAGAGGAATTTAATTACTTCTTAAATATTTTATGATGAGTAAAAGGCTAACAACAGAACAGACAACACATTACTGCTCTCTGTCATGTGTGCACCTGTTCCAATTTCAAAAGTCACAGTTTCTCATAATGAATATTTTTTATGCATTAGTGCCAGGCTATTAGAGCTAACTTTATATGTTCTTGGTCCCTGATGTGTGTCTGTGCTAATGGAAAGCAATGCAACCCAATAAACCAACAAACCTGCAAACAAACCGTTCACTGTAGGCAAGTTGTAGTTACGAGGCCCTTTGCTCCTGTACAGAATGAGGATGAAAACAGGAATAAGTGAATCTTAGAAAGTTTAGAGGAAAAAGGTTGTTGAAACCTTCAAGTGAGTGAAGGATATCTAAAGACTGGAGTCAGGCAGATAGAACAAATTCAGCACTACTGCTGCTCTGCACAGGAGAGAGCGTCCTGCAAAGATCAATGCACAGGCATGCTGTAGAAACCACAAACAACAGGAGAACATCCCCAGGGTAACAGCTAAGGATCCATAGGCATTCCTGATTAAAATCTCTGTTCATGACCAAGAACAAAAACAATGAATTAGAGCATTATTCAGGGAGAGGTTACGATGGGAAAAAACACATCTCTCCAACACAACTTAAATTTGCCCATCTCAAGCTGACTAAAGACCATCTAGACCTGTGTTTTTCAACCTTGTCTTCAAGGCATACCAAATGTTCCTTTTTTTGCTCTTATCTAGCTACTAGGTATACTGTGTTCTTATCTGCCTAGTCCAGGTGTTAAAATCCGGGTTTTGGAGTCCAGGTGAATCTAGGATGTGGGCATTCAGAGAACAAAAATCTTTGCTGTGGGGTGGGCCCTGTGAACTGGGCTGAGTAAACCAAACTTGGATGTCCCAAGATGATATGGTTTCTAGGCAGTAGCAAAAGAACAGTGTAGGAAATGTATTGTATTTGGAGACAATGCATATAAAACGAACATTAAAACCTCATCCTAGCTGTGAAGCACCACTAAGGGCACTGGGATACTTTGTTGCCCCAAGGGCTTGGGTGGATTCCAACCTTTTAATGACCAATACATTCCAAGCTGTATGAGAAAATTAGACTGCAGAATGTCATGTCTGTCTACGATATAAAACCCAAAAGAAACTGGGTCATGCATGATGATAAAAATCCAAAACAATAATGGTTTGAACCAAACCAAACCTGTCTATGCTGTTCTCTGTCCCATACCACTGTAGCTGTGAAGTCACCTAAAGCTGGATGTTCAAAGAGGCATTGCACACACACAAATGGGGAGACTTGAACAGGAGAATACATTACATTATCACCTAACTGCTGTGGAGGACCTGACTGTCAGCTGCAGATAAAGTAGGTAAAACTGCTTGCTAAATTTAAAGGTTTACATTTTTCCATTAATGGCTTTAAAACTATGTTTAAAACTATTTGTACAATTAAAACATTACACTGAAACATGTGTGGTGTTTGGTGAATAAGGTTGACTTTATTTTTCTTTTTGACGTAAATGGTGAAGAAGATCATATCTGAGGTACAATTTATTCAGGAATTCCAAAGGGGGTCATAAATTTTGTCTTTATCTCACTTAAGCTTTATGTATGAACCAATATGAGTAATTAAACCCTCATATCAGTGTGTCTGGGTTTCTAGAAAAGACACTGTTTAACTGGCTTTTCTGGCATCTACAAGACTTGACAAGGGCTGTCCGTGCAGCTGATTCAGCACACAGACCCTGCTGTGGATCTGGCAGCAAGAACTCTTTATACACCGTGACTATGACTTCTCTTCAGTTAGGATTTTTAGGATTGATCTATGTCTTCAGATATTTTACAGTTTCTTTCAAATAACAACAACAAAAAAAAAACCACCAATAAAGACACTCTATTTACACTGGGCTGGTTTTCAGTGCATAACCAATATGTGGTTATGCACTTCATTTTAAGGACTTCAGCAGGTCCACAGAAGCTCCGATTTAAACGAAGGGTGCTGTAACTGCATACTTTAAACAGCTAAGCTGCAGTCTGGGAGTTTCACAATCTCTCTTTGCTGAATGTGTATCTAGCTTGTGGCTTCATTATCTAGTCATCCTGAGTGTGATGCTGATATGTATTTACATAATTCAGTGTCGGTTGTAACAATTAGTATGATTATGTTTAGATTACATTTCAGAAAGTGACTTGTTCTAATAGAACATCATCATCAAGTCTTCAATTACTTCAGTCACCTGTGCAACTATATTTCCACATTGACTCATCAAAATATAAACCATACTGTGATAAAGGCAATATTTACTTTAATGTTTAATGTTGTGCATGTTTAATCTGTAGTTAAGTAATATAAAGCTTTACTGGAACTGACAGGTCTTTTATCTCTCTCTCGCGCTCTCACACACACACACACACACACACACACACACACACACACACACACACACACAACGCGGCACTGCACGCACACACGGACTACATCTATGAGAAATATGTGACGAAATCGAACAGTTTTATGGTAACAATTTGCCTCGTGTCGACCCTGTTAATTGGGTTTCTTCCTCTGAGACGGGCAAAAACATTTTTCTCACAAATCACCATGCGACATTTTTACGCATGTCTGTGGTCACAGCTAATTAATTGCAGAACATCACGGAACATTTCTGAATGCCTACACCTAAATCTCGGTCATTGTTTTAGCAGGCATCCGAACTATTCAACAGGTATTCTGTCGATTCTACGGGGAAAAAAGAATGTTAATCTAAAGCAACTTGTCACTCCCTGCATTTTTTTTTTATTCTTTCTTTTCAGGAAGCCGATGATCTCAAACGAATCCTGTGGGAATAAACGGGCGTGAGGCGACCAAAGGCAAAGGAATTTAAATGTATGTCTAACATGTCTTACCTTATAATGACATACATAACGAGGACGTTCCCAACCAGTCCTACCACACAAACAATTGAGTAAAGCGCAGTAATGATGATGGCAATGATTACGGGAGTTGAGCCTTTGTTCGGATCAGATGTCATGTCATATCTTGTGTTGTTAGTGTCCAAGAGAGTGGTGTTGCCGCTGAAGTTTTGGCAAGACACGCTGCTATTTGACATCGCCAGATTTGAAAGCTGATAAAGATAATCCGAGATATTGCCACCGCTCTCCATGGTTCTTTGAAGAATGTGGACTCGAAAAATCCCAGCAAGCAACCACTACAGTTTATCAGACACTTTTTCTTATCGGTACCTGTCGGACTTCAAAGCTCTCAATGCACGCGTCCTTGTTGTTTATTGATATAACCCAGAGCCGCGAGTGCACACCAGGTTGTACACTTAGCTAAAGTGTCAGTCACTTATATTGCCAATCCCATCACCAATATACAACATGCAAATGGATGGGGCTTCTCCCAAAACGCGTATTTTCATTATATCCAGCATAATGACGTCACGTACGAAAGCACATGACCCGATGCTCGAGCTTCTAAAATGCAGTTGAGTGCTCGGCTGATAAAGCATCCCGTGCAAGCCTTTCTTTTATTTCAAGATGTTCCCGATTTTACGTGTCCTTTTAATCACGGTGTATTTCGGAGCAGGGTAATATCGAAGCTACATCTTGCGTCCATGACAAGAATTTTATAAATGAGAGAGGCTGGTGCACGTTTCACGTGTCAAAGCATTTATGGTTGCTCACGTGCCTCAGCTACCTGCAAATGTATACAGTAATCGCCTTACTTCAGCTGCCTATCATCCAGAATGATTATAAATCAGAGTGATCATTAACACTTCATTCGTATGTTAATTTGTCCGCATATGCATATATATATATATATATATATATATATATATATATGTAAAATGCAAGATGTAGCTATATAATATTTATAAAATGAAACATACCATTGAATTTGAAATTAGTCGTTACACAAAACTGTACAGACAAACAAAGGCTCATTCAAAAACACATTTGGCTAATCAGTTTCTTGAATTACAATCTTGTTTTAATAGTAATAGTAATAATAATTCTGTTTTCAGTGTCAGGTGTTTGGTATAAGTAGGACAACTCTGCTGTCCATCCAAAAGTGATTGATTTTAATCATAACGATGTAGTCTCAATGATTCTAATGTATTAAATGTTAAATCATCCTGTGCAGAATATGCATTTTTAATATTTACAAATGGCAAATAAAGCTGGCTGTGAGCCTCAGTATGTTGCGCTGTAATCAGACATATCAGATCAATGTGGTCTGTTGTCAAGATTTGTCATGATTACATACCAAACTAACACAAAACATGTATAAAGTATTATTTTAGGAATTACATATTCACCTAAACATAAACCTACACACACACACACACACACACACACACATCACCCTCATTAGATCTACAAAAAATAAAGGGAACACTTAAACAGCACAATGTAACTCCAAGTCAATCACACTTCTGTGAAATCAACCTGTCCAGTTAGGAAGCAACACGGATTGTGAATCAATTTCACCTGCTGTTGTGCAAATGGAACACACAACAGGTAGAAATGAGAGGCAATTAGCAAGATTATAAAGGAGTGGTTCTGCAGGTGGTGACCACAGACCATTTCTCTGTTCTCATCCTTTCTGGCTAATGTTTGGTCACTTTTGCATTTCGTCGGTGTTCTCACCCCTAGAGGAGCATGAGTCACTGTCTACAACCCACAGAAGTTGCTTAAGTAGTGCAGCTCATCCAGGATGGCACATTATTGCAAGCTGTGGCAAGAAGGTTTGCTGTGTCTGTCAGCACAATGTCCAGAGCATGGAAGAGATACCAGGAGACAGGCCAGTACACCAGGAGACGTGGAGGGGGCCGTAGGAGGGCAGCAACCTAGCAGCAGGACTGTTACCTCCTCCTTTGTGCAAGGAGGAACAGGAGGAGCAGTGCTAGCGACCTGCAAAATGACCTCCAGTAGGCCACTAATATCCATGTTTCTGCTCAAACTGTCCCAGACTCCATGAGGGACTTGTGCTTACAGCCCAACACTGTGCAGGGTGATTGGCATTTGCCAGAGAACACGAAGTTTGGCAGATTTGCCACTGTCGCTCTGCGCTCTTCACGGATGAGAGCAGGTTCGCGCTGAGCACATGTGACAGATGTGACGGTGACTGGAGATGTCGTGGAGAACGTTCTGCTGCCTGCAACATCCTCTATCATGACCGGTTTGGCATTGGGTCAGTAATGTTGTGGGGGGGCATTTCTTTGGAGGGCCGCTCAGCACTCCATGTGCTAGCCGGAGGTCCCCTGACTGCCATTGGGTATTGGGATGAGATCCTCAGACCCACTATGAGATCCCAACACCATGTTGCACCACATATTGTCCAGGAGTTGACTGATGCTTTAATCCAGGTCTGGGAGGAGATCCCTCAGGAGAACAACCATCACCTCATCAGGAGCATGCCCAGGTGTTGTAGGGAGGTCATACAGACACGTAGAGGCCACACACACTAGTGAGCTTCATTTGAACTTGTCTTGAGGAATTTCTACTGAGATTGGATCAGCCTGTAACTTGATATTCCACTTTTATTTATTTATTTTCCATTCTTTCTCTCTCTTTCTCTCTCTCTCTCTCTCTCTCTCTCTCTCTCTCTCTCTCTCTCTCTCTCTCTCTCTCTTTAAGCACAACACAATGATCACAAAGTGCACTATGAGCACAGCATAATGATGCAAAAGCATAAAGGTTTAAGGCTCCCAAACACATTTCAAGTTAAAACACTATAAAGCATTAATAAATACAGTAATGAAGAACAAAACTTTAACGCGAATAAACATTAATGTAATAAAATGTGACAAGATATGTGTATGTGTGTGTGATTTTCAAAAAGCTGTTGATATCTTCTGAGATATCGTAGATGTCTAAAACGTACAATAGTTCCCAAACCTCTCCCCAAATGTTTGACTTCATCTTTTAGTCTGACTTTGACTTCAAACCTGAGCTACAGATGGAACATTTACTGACTGGGCATAAAAGAGCCCCGCACTTTAACATAATTACAGTGCTGTTGGATCCCTTAGATTAGAAAAAGAACCGAACACAGCAAAAGAAGAACCTTTTTTTACACCACCACTTTTGATAAATACTTAGTGCCCTAAAAATGATCATTAACCACAATTCTTAGCTGGCCCAAGATTTTTACAAAGTACCATATTTGTTGACACAGCTTAGTTTGAAAGTATAAAATAAATAATTCAATCAATAAGCCATAAATGAATTTACAAAATCCATTCAGTATGATTCATCTTTGATTAACCCACGGAAAAATGCTCCATATAGTGCTGAAGTCAGAACACTGGCAAAATGATTATTTCCTTTGCAATCAACCATCTCATTAATTTTGAAGTGCATTTGTATAACTGTTGTCCTTCTTCAGCCAAGATGATGTCTTCCTGGCAGAGATTTCTGGCCAACACAGACCATTATTCTAAGAAATAATTATACTACCCATATTCATAATGGCCCCAAATCATCTTAAGTTGTGCACTATATTTTACATCAGGTATGATGCTCTGTTTATTATATGCATTTTCTTCACATGCCAAATATCATTGTAATCACTGAACCAAAAAAAGCTAAAAAAACCAACTGCCTGGTCATAGCTGACAGTACCTGCCTCCTAGTTAAAGTAATAACAATACTTGGCAAGCTCTTCAGTCTGTGCCCAGCCAAAGCAGGGTTATTCTTCTGGCAAGCTGGCACCTCCATAATGTTTTGGCATGGTGGTGTCATCTAATACACCTTTTGCAGGCAGGAGGGTGACCCCAAGATGCACTCAGCAGTTCAATTCATTTTTCTATTACCTTTAGAGTTAGCCCCCTCTCGTCCTTCTTACTAAGAGCTGGGACAGGAAGGGCCCACATGCCTTTCCTGCCAAATGAATCACTGCTCCAGTCTAATTGAATTTTTAACTGGATGATGGCATTTTAAGATGCTACTTGATTGCAAGCGTTAAGATCAATACTGGTTTGCTATAATATATTTACTAGGGTAAAAAAGAGGGGTACACATTATTTATATGAAATAAAATCAAATAGCACAAATGTAAGTATAATGTAAGCATGTATTATTTCAGATTCATTGTATCTGAGGGGCTTTTGAAGGGTACTAGTCATTTTGGCACCACGTTTTTTTAGTTAAAACAGAAAATTGAAATAAGGTCATATATTTGGTGCAATATTGTAACTTAAAGTCTCACTGAATTCACAGAATCTCTGAGAGACTCATATGACCTATGGTTTGTTTTCTCCTTAGCTTTTTTTTCCCCCCAAAGCCCCTTAGCTAGGAGGTCTCTGTTATGTTGGAAAGCAGAAACTGTGTATAACAAACTGCTAAAACTATTTATGAAGAATGAGATTACACTGACATGGTGTAAAACCAGTGGAGAGACAACAGTGGTATAACATAATCTTGTATAACAGTGGCCAGTAAGACCATGGGCTGGAACTGTAGCGCTCTGCTGAAGAGTCTGACTGTTTCCATGGTAACAAGACCATCCTGCATGATCTACTCTGATATGGCACATACATTATAATCCTGTTAATTACACATAAATCGTTAAAATGCCCATGAAAGAAACAGCAATATTTGCAGTGAACTTCAAAATACCATTAGTAATCAGATATTTGAAACATTAAATGCTAATGAATAGGCAGTTCTTCTTTTTTTATTTAAAATTTAATATATTCATTCTCATGTATTATGTCAGAAAATATTTGTTTCATGGGTACTTTACCAAATCTAATGCAATGTACCTTTCAGATGGTCAGACAGTTAATTAAAGAGTTAATATATATTTGAACTGCGCATCTTACCATGCAGTATCATGGTGAAGACCCAATTACAGCAATAGTATTCCAAAACTGAATATGTAGATTTTTTTTTGGTAAAACTAGATGATTTTTAAAAAGACGAGTTGTAAAAAGCTGATTAAAAAAATGGAACGTAATTCTAATTTCTAATCTCTTTATGAGACAAAATGATAAAAAACAGGGATAATTAATCAAAATTGGACCTGCATCTTTTACTCAGAATAGACTGATTTGTGATGGGTTACAAGGCCACACAATTGGACAGAATGTTCTCTGCTAATGTATTGGTCACAAATAAGTACAAGCTTAATCTCAGAGCCCTGATTTGGTCGAGCCCCTCTACACACTTCAGCAGCATCTCTTTTAGAGGAAAAGAACCAAGTTCCGGAGAACTGTTCTGCAGTGCTTTGGTCATTATCTAGAGGGTCGTTGCCATGGCGGTCATATTTTATCTGCCCTCTCTGCATACCAGCCACTGGGTTACGGGCGCTTCTGAAGTGTGTAATCATTGTCAGCATGTCAAAACCTGGACAATTTCACTGTCATCTGCCACCAAAAAAAACGAAGATGAAAACCAGATGTAGGCAAAGATTGAAACTCTGGTTGATGTGGCTTTGGTGGTTCTGGTGTGTAGAATAACTGGATACATGTGAAAATGTTGCTCTGGTTGTATATGTATGAGGACAAGCGTAATGTGATGGTGAAGGAGCTGGAACGCAAACAGACCCAAATACCATTTTATGAGGAGCAATCAAGCAGGTTTCATAAAGAAGACATGCAGAAATGCGGTGTAATTTGTCTGGGAATTTGACTTTCATGCACACACTCTGCTAATAGCAAAAATTTTTATTGTAGTTTATAAAACATGATATGTTAGGGGATCCTTTTTGCATTTCTGCCTCTTAAAAGTGAAGGATAGCAGTAAACAAATGGTTGAAGAAATGAAATAAACAAATGAAATAAATGGTTCAACACCAAGTACAAAACAATGTATCTGTGATAACAATGTATCAGTGTAATGTCTTTGAACAAAATGCAGTTTCATTTCTAGATATAGAACAACAATGCAGTTTCATTTCTAGATATAGAACAACGATGCAAATTCATTTCTAGATATGACACAACAATACAGTTTCATGTCTAGATATAACACAACAATGCAGTTAGCATGTCTAAACATAGCACAATAGAAAAGTACAATAGAGAAGGTGTCACTGCTGGATACTGTTCAAGTTTCCATTCTGACACTAATATTCAAAATCATAGAATGTGATGCTTTGTACATTTTACACCATAGTCCCATTTCTAGACACTTTTCCTACCATGTTCATCCATAAAATAAACTCATTATAATGTTCATGATAGCAGGAACATTTTCTCCTGCAGTCCTCCTTTAGAAGACTTGCAGGCTAGGAGAATGTATGGCCAGATGGTTTGCTTAGATTTTAAGTAGTGCTCATACTATTAGAGAGACATAGCCATTCTTTTTTTAAGACAAACATTTATCTAACAGACATGTTATTTAAAGTGTGCATTTTAGACTTATTTCCCAGACACAAAACAAAGTTGGTGGATGAAAATGGACTTGAATTTATTTTCACATAAACTGCTTTCATGTAAAACAACAAAAACAGAAGATATTTTGCAATATTTGTAATACATAATATACTCAGTTTAAGTTTAATAAATACAAGGTTATTTTTGTTGAAAATATAAAACTAATTATTTTATAATTTTTGCATCATTTTAATATCATGGTTGACGAGTCACTCAGCCCCGAGGGACTCGCCCACTGCTACATGCACACACACACACACACACACACACACACACACACACACACACACACTCATTCCCAATCACGTGATTATTGATTGCATAGTGTGCACCTGTCCATTGTTTGCTCTGTTTTCACATCTATTTAAGTACTGCAGGTCCTTTTACCATTTCTTTTAAAGCAGCTTGTTTCTGTGTTTGCTGCTGTGAGAGTGTGTCTGTTATTATGGAAACTCTCTAAACGTACACTCATGTCTTCCCCACTTCCCTGCTCCCATCACATTTGGAACAGTGGTCCTTACCCCAACATCAAACAATCTAAACATATCACATGCAATTCCCTTTTGTCTTAACTACTAAAGTTATTATTCCTAAAATAACACCATTTAAAAACTTTGATCAGAAAATTGTGAGAGACTAAAAAGTCCTAGATTTATGAAGGTAAATGTCAAAAGATGACTAGGTAGGGTATTAGAATGTATTACTAGGTGAGGTACTATAATGTCTGGTGTGAAAATAGGTTCAGATCAAGATCAAGGTCCACGTGAATCACTTTCTGTTGTTCCAGCTCTATTCTCAGACATCCATAGAGTGAAAGAACACATTTACATTTCCTTACAGAAGTGAAAAACAGGTGTTTGGAGTATTGATAGAGACCCTTTGTCGGTCCAGTTTTTTATATGCTTTGGCTGATGTTCAGGATTAGACAAACATTACAAACAATCGAAGCCTCAAGATGAACCTTATGATTCTGTTTTACTTCACTTCACACTCAGCCCAGTGCCTATTGCTTAAGAGTGAACATGTGTATCAGGAATGTACATTTCCTGTGTACAGTCCCAAAAGTTTTGAATTTTGATATTTTGGAAAAATGTTATTAAACAATTCTAATAATCAGCATAGTAATTGGTATTTAAAAGTGTTCTAATTACAAAAAAATTACATTTGAGAACAAAGTTTTTGTTGAAGGTTTGTTGAAAGTGTTGAATGTACCATCAACACATAAAAAAGGTTGTTTTTGAAATCATTTGTTTACACTCAAGAGTAAGAACAGCATTAGTTGCATGGAGACACCATATGGCAGATGTCATCGTTCTGAACACCCGAGAATGCTGTTCCACAGAATGCTGTTCCACAGCCTAGACTGCAGGAAGCAGGTTCGCACCATTACACCACAGCGGCACTCGGCACACGCTGAGCACATGCCATAAAAAAGGTTTGGTTGTTGGATTCAAGTCATCTGGGACAATCAGGTACACATTTATTTGCTATAAAGCTAAATATAGCTGTATTTGTTTATCAAACATCAATAAGAAATATAGTTTGCTTATCTTGAATATTCAGTGGTCAACTGTATTATAACCCGTCTCCCTGCATTCCCTACCCTCTACACCACCACCACCCTGTCCTCGCTGCCCCATTACACCACCCACACCACCACCACCCTGTCCTCGCTGCCCTCATTACACCACCCACACCACCACCACCCTGTCCTCGCTGCCCCCACATGCCAGTGATGCCAGTGACGGACACTGTGGTTAGCAGACAGAGAGAAGCAGAGACTGAGAGAAGCAGACCGAGGCCCATCATGTCTTCACCACAGCTGGTTAGCTCAACAATTCTGGTCATCTAGATGTGACAAGAAATACGAAGAAAAAGGTTTCCGCCACCATCTTCTCATGTTGCCACAATGCATCAAACAGCATGAAGCATTTCTGAATGCAAGGAAAGATTTGGCTGCATGTGACTTCACCAGTTTTGTTGGACTTGTTATGGCATCTGTAAAAATCATTAACGTTGGACACACTTGGTGTATTATAGTATGTTTCTGTTTGAACTCCAACTGACCTAGGGATGGTGTAGCTGCTAGGAATTTGTCCAGTGCCTTCATAAACTATTGGGAAGGGATGAAAGAAAACACACAAGGCTGTATGATTTGTCACAAGATAAACTGCCACTGGCTCCTCCTGGTCTGGGCTTTGGAATCACAACATCAGCTCCTGATGTATGTCAACTGACAGAGACCAGAAGCTCAAATGCAGTAAAAAATGTAACTGTAAAACTATGGTCGTCTCTAAGGACTCTTTTCTCAGAAAATCACAACTGAATCACTTTGAACTTACATAGCAGCTCCCTTTTTACACATTAAAGGAGCTGCAGTAGTATTCATAAGCAATTAACACGCTTAAAGTATCGTTACATCGATTCTGTAAGATTGTGGAGAGGAAAAAGGAGAAGTACGTGATAATCTCCTGTGGTTCAGTTCTCCTCCTCGACTGTGATGTTCAAATGAGCTACTCATATTGTCCATCTCAGCATTTCTGGCAGCAGGCTGCATCAGATTGGCACATTCTGTTACACCTCACATGTGGATCACTTCAAAGCAGACACAAACAGCCAACAGAAATGGTGTTTTCCTGAAAGACTACATTTGCATTCTTAGAAGCTAGATTTCCTAGTTTCTCTGGAATGCATTGTAAACAATATGCACTGTAATTCTAGAAAGTTTCCACTCCACAGACACAATCTGGGAAGGAATAAAACAAGCTTGTGATTTAGGATGTTTTTTTTAAACGATCTCTTAGATTTGCATAATATTGACATAATACTAT
>JAOYMR010000008.1:2072545-2087587 GCA_025802075.1 Tenebrosternarchus preto
GAATAAAACAAGCTTGTGATTTAGGATGTTTTTTTTAAACGATCTCTTAGATTTGCATAATATTGACATAATACTATGACATAATACTATAGTGGTCCCACTAATCCATGATCTAAAGTGCACAAAACTAAAAGATCAAGTAAAACACTTTCTGAAGAAACAATTAAACATTTTATAACAAGGCTCATATGAGTAACACATTGTATTCATATAGTATATCTTCATTACATAACTCCAGCCTTCATTTGATTCTGTTGTGTAGTAGGTAGGACTGCGTAATTAGCTGTAAAGTTCAGTGGCAACAAGAGGCTTATTCAGTATTTTATGTATCCTGGGAAGAGACAATAAATCTGTAAACAGACACAAAACACAGCACATGGGTACAAAATATTCAGTATAGTGCATGGTGTGAATTTACTAATGAATTGTTGAAAATATTCCTTTTCTGTGTTTATTTTTCTGAGTAGCTTAGAGCTACTTGGTATGTGCTGAAGAATAAAGCATTCAGTCAACTGGGGAAATCTGTGGAAAACAATAGTGTGTGTTTACATTGCAAATTAATGACGAGACATAAAACTCTTTGACATGCATTACTAATGTAAACCACTTTGACATGCCTTTACTAACCAGGGCTGTCAAAGCAACAGAAAGGAAGCCCAGTAGCTCAGAACATCAGTGATTTCTCAAATGCTCTCATACGCAACACCATCCCCCGCCGACACTCACACACACACACACACACACACACACACACACACACCCCTGCAGTTGTAAGAGATTGATGGCTCTCTCCCTGTTAAATCAATTTCATGATACAACACATTGATTATCCTGCAGCTCTTTACAGGTGTTGGACAGGATGTTGGTGCTATGATATTGTTTTGTGGTGTTTTATGTTTTTACTTCTAACGAAAACATTAAGTTAATAAGAATACAGTTTTCATAGCTAAATGAAGCTCAATGAAGCTTTTTCTCTCTCACATTTGCATTTTGCAGTCTTTAGAACAGAGTTTTGTTCTTCTGACTGTCATCTCCTAGCTTTGTATTATTGTACCTTCATTATCTGCAATTTTTTAGATACCAACCATGATGGACTGTCAACTAGAAGAAGAGGAAGAAGAAATTGCTAAACCATGGTTGATTATGTTCACACAGTAATGACAGTGCTTTTTTAGAACTGCTTGTATCCAAGGCCACAGCACAAAATACAAGCAGTCACATAACCTGATAAATCTGGAACACTTAACAAAGTCATATGGTTTGGTGAATGGTCTGTGGTGGTCTGTACTCTACTTTGAAATAATGTACAGTGCACTTTTACAGTGCTCTTTGCACAATAAAGCACATGTAACTGCTCTGCACATACCCTCTATAATGTGTGTACCTCTGTGTCTTACTACCTATTTACTTTAATCTTGTATATAGTCTCTAACTTATGTTGTACAGTTTTACTATATACCTCTAGTTTATCATGTCTTTAGCTTAACCTTTCTTGTATAGTTTACCTGCTGTAATACCTTGACAGTAAGTGGAGGATTAACAAAGTAAGAATTTCACTGTATATTGTAACTGCCTATTTACTGTGCATATGAAAATAAACTCTTGAAACTTAAATTGTCTTTCATCATTGCCCTGTAAACATTTACACATTGGGCTGACGCTTTTTATCCAAAGCAACATACAGTTATGACGGAATACATCTTGAGCAGTTGAGGGCTAAGTGCGTTGCTCAGGGGCCCAACAGTGGCAGCTTAGCAGAGGTGGGTTTTGAACCAGCAACCTTCTGATTACTAGTCAAGTGCCTTTACCAGTGAGTTACCACTGCCCACAGTGGCAGTGCTTTTTACATTTACAGAAAACCATATGTTAGCTTGCACCTATCTTATGTGAGTTATTAAAATCTGAAGATTTGCTCTACGTAACTGTATTACAGCCAAGGACAATGACTCAGTACACACGCACACCCACCCACACACACACACAACCACACACATGTACATATTCATAGCACATATAATACCCATCAGAAATGTTTTATGTCTCCCAAAACCGTGTGTACTATACAGACTATACTGAAATTTTTACTACCACCCTCCCTGTGTGTGTGTGTGTGTGTGTGTGTGTGTGTGTGTGTGTGTGTGTGTGTAAAGAAAAGGGATGTGCCAGTTGGAAAATTGGAAACACTTACAGTTTCCATTTTGACCAGAGTATTTGATCAGGTTAATTATTGGTTATAAAACAAACCATCCATTTCATCTAATGACACAGCAGAGCCATAATCTGGAGGCTCTTTGCCACTTCACAGAATCAGAAGTCAACAAAGACAAAACTCTGAGTGATATCGAGCTATTTGTCCATAAAAAAAGATAACAGAGCAGTGGCCATATGGTCACCATTTTGATTTGGCATTCAAATGATATGTGTAAGAGCTGAAAAGAGCAACCTGTCATTTGTGTTGTTATAATTCAGTGAGGATGCCTAAGCAGGGAAAACAGTTTTAAATAAAGTCAACAACAGTCTGTTTACTGTGTTTAGCATTTACTTCTGGTGCTCCATTCCAAAGTTTTTGATTTTAACATGACCTGCACCTGAAAGAGGAATCAGTCACAGACATGTGGGAAATAGTAGACACTGATTAAAAAAAAAAAAAAAAACCTTTGACTGTGTGGAATGCATGAGGAAGCATGAATCAAGAAGGAGGTGGTGGTGGTGACAGGGTGTGATTTACTCAGCTCCCAGTATGAGTGAAACGTGGCTCTCCAATCCTATGCATTTGTTTAGACGTGTAAACACTTAATAAATGATCTGAATCATGGCTAATCGGTGAACTTCAAGCATCAAGCAAGGGAGAGCTTCCTTGCTCTCCCACCAGGGGGAGCCTGTTAAGATTGTGTTTCAACTTCTATACATGAAGCGGACACTAATGGTTTAATCTCCTTCTTTGCTCTTTTAGTCTCTGCCCTATTAGTTATAGAACAGTCTGTCCTGTAACCTACACTGGTCATGGTCTGTGTATCAGTTTTTGGTCTTTGTGTCATTTCAGATGGTTCACAGTTCCCACAACAGGGAAACCAAGTCTGACCCAAATAAAGCAGTTTGATCTAACTTCCATCATCACTATGTACTTCTAATATTTATAGCAGAGAATTGTGGTTATTGTACACTTGCACCCTATCACTAAACACCTGTATGTGTTGTGTTGGTTCCTGTCACTTCATTTGGGTGTAACTTACTGCTGTGTTCCACAGTAGGAGCACTGAAGGTGCATTTCTAGTCCTCTGAGTTCTTCAGCTGTACTGGGCTGACATCACAGTTTAACCCACAGGTCCAGTGCAAATGTACCAAGGGCTCAGCTCTGTCTCATATGACTCTAGGCTTCAACTGTCCAGTTTCAGTGGCTATACATTTACAATCAGCCTAATACTTCTTTAATAATCATACTGTTAATACAGTTGCTATTAAAACTACCATAATATTAATATCCTTCATATTAATTATCTCAGTCAGAACAGCAAATTAGTGAGTCATTAAAACAGACAATTCTGACTGAGCCCAATCTGAATATAATTTTAATCCAATCAAAAGATGCAAATAATATTGTAATGTAAAATCTTAAATTTGATTGCTTCCAACAACCTTGTGGATCTTTTCTGCACATGATTAATTTTCTTTCAGTCAGTCAGTCAGTCAGTTAGACAGTCAGACAGACAGACAGATCACTTTATTGATCCCAGAGAGAAATTCAAGAGAACTATTTATATATTTTTTTATTTTTTATTTTTTGCATTATTACAATAGGCTCACAATGGATGATCAGCAAATGTTTTCATACCATATCCAGCAAATAACCTACATAAAGAGTGTATTTGGTTAATGATAATAAATAAAGACACATGATGATAAAGTCTTATTTATAAATTTCACCAATAACTTTTTACGCATTTTATTGAAGTTGTTTAAATAATCAAGATCATTGCTGGGAAAAGAGCAAATGTATAAATTTAAAAATCAATATAGTGTTCCCTTTTTTGTAGGCGGTGCCACCACACAGAGGTGAGGTATTGTGGTATATTCCTCTGTTTAAAGCTGCTTTGGTAAACACGAGGCGGTACCCTCTGGTAAATGTCCTCTGGCAGTATTTTAACAGCTGTCTTTGGCCTCTCTTGACTGCTCATCTATGAGTGTGTGTGAGCTTGGCTGCACTTCCATCCCTGTGGATTGTTTTTTTTTGTGTTTTAATGAGATATTTTCTAATTACAGCGCACTGTTGTTCATGAGATATCACTTTTGGTAACAGGTGAATGGAGATGATAAGAGGCTTTAGCCCTAAGGAACTTTGAAGAACAAATGTTTTTTTTTCCTCAGTGGAGCATTTGAGTAGTTCCTCTATGCATTTTAAAAAGCTTTTGCTTTCATCTTGTCCTGTGAGTTTGACGATACAGGTCACAAAAACAAACATGGACTTGCACCTCTTCTCAGTGTTATTTCTGCAGTCAGTGTTTCTGAAGTGTGTAACGGACAACAGGAGTATTTTCTGTGTTTATGAGAAAACATTGGCTACACGTGTATTATTATGTCCATAAACATTTAAGTTAAACACATCACTCAATAGAAATATACATCATGTTTCAATTAGTCACTTTCTTTTTGCCCTTAGAAAAGACTGACTGGTTAATTGATTGATTGACTTATTGATTGGAATGGGAATGCAAGTGATAGACACAGAATTGTTTGCTTTCTCTTGAAAAATGTTTGCATGGGGCATAACTGTCTCATTTGTGGTTGTGTTATTTCTCTGAATGAAGGTAGCATCTAACCCTAACCCTAGCATCTAAATCTAAATGTTTGAGCTTCAGTTTGACAGCATTTCTAGCAGAGCAGCGTTTTCATGTCTTCTTACTAAACCCTAACCCTGAAACATGGATAAGAAATACTCCTCATGGAACTTTAGTTACATTTTCCATTTATCTTTTCTCCCTAGAGACCCTGGGAGAAATAATTACAGTCTAATTTTTGTGATGTGCTCTTGTGTAAAGGAAAGACAAGTGTCCATGGTAACTAATAGAAGAATGAGTCACCAGTGGTCTTGTGCAAGTGTGTCTACCTATGGAAAAAAAAAAATTCTAATTTTATTTTTACATTTTGAGCATTCATTGAGTAAAAGATCATTCAACTTTTCAACGTCTGTTAGCAAACTGAAATGTGAGTGCATTCTATAGAAAAAAGAATTCTTCAGTACTTCATATGACTTCTATATATTATATAACAGGCATTTGTAGCTACGTATAATTAAGGATTAATTGTAAAATACATTTTTGTCACAGTTAGTCTTGTTTTGATAGTAAACATATGAATAGAATATTTCCCATCTGTAAGGCATTTTAAGTATCGTTTATTAATCTTTTCATAAAGCAGATGCACATTTTTAATAAAGCAAATGTCAATAGCACAATACACACAAACTTCAAATAATCCTTAAGTCATAGCATCCTTACATGTGTAAATGTGACTACAAAGATATTTCACAGCAATACGAAGCAGGTAGCTTTATCAGAAAGAACAGCGAGGATCGTGTACAAGGCAGGTGTGAAACTGCTGACATCTCAAATGGAGGCCCAGGAGACCAAGCAGTCTGAAGGCACACGATCATCTCCGCTGTAATCAGCACACGATTAGCTCTGCAGTACCAGCCGTGCGGTGTGTGCTTGAGGAAAGCACAGTGTACACACTATAACCACAAAGAACATGCATCTCATTTACTAACACAAAATTTTCAATAATTTACATGGTAGGTTGACTCACTGCAAGGTTGAGTCATTGCCTGACATTGAAAATTATGACCTGGGTAAAGGTAGTTTATTACTCGTTAGTCTAATAAGGCTAAATAAGATATTAACCCATTATAATATGGTGCAAACATTGGTTGAAGTGTGGGTAAATCCTGAGAGAGTACGCCAATATCAAAGCCAGTGCTAAAACATCCAGTGCGCAGGCGTGTGGTCACCTTGACACAGCATAACTGAATCATGTCAGCTCCCCAAAAATAAAAAATAACATCTAAACCAATCAAAAACACAGCAGATCCTTTTCATAAAGCTAATCTAAGAGAGACGCTTTCCGATTCTCTCGTAATAAGCGTAATAAGAAGAAATGGTGTCTTGTGCAACAAAAAAATAGAGGCATAAAAACTGCTGCAGTAGATGTGCCTAAACTCTGCTCTCACCAGAAGCCTCTGGCAATTTCAAACCATTACACTGAATATGACCTTGCAGTTTCCCAGCACTAGTCTCTCCAAATGGACACTGCATTACACTCTACCGAACAGATCCATGTACGCGCAAACCCATTTCATTTTTTCAGATACATATTTAAACATAACTATTACCATCCTATGTAGATTGGCTGAAAAATCAGTGAAAGTGTTTTAAGAGGTTCGCTGGCCAGTCTCAGTGCAAGATGATATTTAGTTATTATTTCCCTTCAGAATAGGCGGTCAGAGCTGGAATCAGGAAGGATTGCGACTGGGCAACATTAAAGTAATAACTATGTCAATCTCTTTAGATGGACGAGAGCAATGAAGAAAGGTGTTCAGCTAAATGAACCATGTTCAGAATGAAATGCACGAGGCTAACACTGTAAGCCTAAAGGGAACTTGGCAATCAGGTTGACAGTAAAGTGAGTGAGGAAATTACTGAGAACTTTTAACATACATCATTTGAACAAAACATTCTGCAAAAATGGCTGCGTTTAGGAGGGTAAACGGCAAAACCGGGAATAAAACAAGCGATTGCGCTTGGACTTCAAAGCGATTCATCCAAATGCCCCCGCCCTTCCAAAAAAATCACTTCCAATTTATGATTTCGCCGCTGTGTGAATACACCAAACAACGTGTGAAGACATATAAAACTCCACCATAGTGTCATACTTAAAGGGATTTGTTGATTAAACTATTTAGCTAGACCTACGTTGTTAGTAGCGAACACTGCAAGTCAGTAACGTGTGCAGGTTGTTTCCTTTGTATCTGACATATATCAATTCCTGTTGTCATCGTGATATTTAATGTTTCTCCGTTACATTTATAGCGAGAGGTCCACGAGCCAGCCTCAGTACAAGATATTTCGTTATTATTGCACAAATAGCAGGTCAGAGTTGACATTCTCAGGAAGGATTGCAACTGTGCAACATTAAAGTAATGACTCAACGTTCTAACTTCCAAATCTACAAAATTAAAGTTAACTGACTTGACCAAACTGTCATCGCTTTTCGTTAGCTTTTGGCAATCTGTTAAGATTCCGATTGCACAGTCAGTTGCAATTCATCTCGTTCCCGTTTTTAGCAGTTAGATGTTTTGTGTCATTCACACTGATCACTGACGCAACAACAAAAACGTGTAGCTTCAATATATTAAATATATGCCACCATGAAAAACATTTGCTGCGAGTTTGCAGCCAGTAGAACATATTGATTAATTTGTCCAGGGTCTGCTGTTCCGCCCCAGACATACGTCTATGAGTGATTTAAAGGAAGAACTTCCTGACAGCTATTGTAACCTTTTTTCAGTTTATTAGGTCACAGCTTATTAGGTGTACTAGCCTTGGGCACATAGAAAGCCAATGAAACTGCCAAAGTTTTAGACCTTTCATCCGCAAATGCGATGAAATATTGTTTATAAACTGTCGTCATATTAATACTTCCGTATGAGAAGAGCACAAGACATAATGGAATTAGACATAAGCACAAAAATCGGTAACTGCAATTTCACTGGAATAATAATAAAAAATATCGCTATGTCACGTTCTGTACTGAATGTGTATGATAAGGATATCTGCTGTAATTAAAGTCCCCCCCCCCCCCAAGTATAAGCAGTAAAATTAAGCAACTGTGGTCGCAGTGCCCCCTAGTGGAAATAAAGCCTGTATTGCAAAGCAAAACAAAAAACTAAAATACACATATATGCATGTACACATATATACATGTACAAGAAATGTAACATTGCACAGTATTCGTACTTAAACAGTTTCATTTTATTATCTGTTGTTTTGCATTTGCAATATTGTTTTATACCCAAGACTTTAAGGTTTCAATTATATTGTCCACTTTAACGTAATCACTTCTAAAATAATACGATTACCCAGTAGGCCGATGTTCTTTGTAACTAACCAAAGGTTTAAGTAAAAATAACATGTAATCTACTGTGTCAGTCTATAACATCTCAAAGGGTTGTTTATTTGGGGGGGGTGTAAGAGCACACAGATTCAAAATTAAATACATAAGTGCATGCGTCTGTCAGTGTTTGGGGATTTATTTTTTGCCCACCTATAATTAAACCTGCGAATACAAATAACTTACTCTAAATAATTTACTCTAACAGCATTTTTTCCGCAGTGTGTAATTTATTTAATTATATAAATAAAATAAAAATACATTTAAAAGTTGAAAAACAACACCAATAAGGTAGTAACCAGTTCCAAATACTTTATATCTTTCTTACTATTACTTCATCGCATAGCATCCAGAAATCCGAATGTTAAGTTTGATTGTATTTAGGCATACAGGCACATGCGACATCAGAACTTTCTCTGAATGTTACTGTAATGAGAGACCGTGAGCATAATTCCCTTAAACCTCTGCCTGTTCACCCTGCCTGCAGTTTTCGGTCCGTGAGCTGACAGCTGTAGCTACATTGCACATGCGCAGTGCGTTTCCACTGGCTCGGTGCTGAAGTTGGGCGGATGGCAGAAAATACAGCGCTGATGGAGAAAAAACGGCAGCAAGCACATTCACTGTGTGGTACTACAAGTATGAACATAAAACAAGTGTAAAGTTACCCTTTTAGAAGACTGACATCTAGAGTAACAGGGTAAGACAAAGAATGTTCTTTAATGGTTTCAAATGTCCCGCTAGCTCACCAGCTAGCTCGCTAGCTGTTGCCTTCTCGCCGCATAGAAAATGAATTGGCTAGCTAACACAAAAAGTAGCCTACCAAATTGCGTTCTGGTTGTCGCTTGTTCGAAACGATAAAACATTAAAGTAATGATTTGATTATGAATTCGAGTTACGTCGTGATGGCTGTCGTCGGTATCGATTTGCGCTTACCTGCAACGACTTAGTTCAGATGCACAAATCTGTCACAGCTGCAAAGCAAGAAGAGCAACGCGAAGCACCTAAGCGAAGGCAACGCCGACGAAATATGAAACAATACCGGTATATAAGAAAAACAGCATCTGAATGGTTATTGTATTTTTTCCTAACAGAGTGTTACTGCACCTTAAATTACTTTCGTTGTCTAATATAATGACTGAATAGTCGTTTGTGGAATGTGTAAAAACTCTTCATCCGTCTCTTGGTAGACAACCATTTTCCCACGCTTCCCAACGTATAGACTATACGCCCACTTTGCTTTCTGTGTTCCTTTTGTTTTACCTTCTGCTTTCTATAATCCGTTTAAGAATTTACAGATAATGCGAAATAAATAGGCCTAACTTCCCACAAAAGGACTTACTGACTCTTTGCCAAAGGTTTAACTAGCGGTACATTACGAATTTCATTAGACTTTTGTAACCCCGTAGGTGAGGCCCATGCATCTTACCTGGTAACGTTACGTAATTTTACTTTCTGACCATCCCATCTGCCCTGTACATATTTGTACGTTTCTTTTTTTCCGGGTTCGAGATCCAGTCTGCAGGTAATGTGGTTCAGCGGAGATTAAACGAACGATTTGCGAAGAAAAATGCATACATCTAGTTTTGGTTCTTTTTGGCTTTTTAAAATAACAAATAGCAACTGCTAATGACTAACAGATATTATTCTGAGCTTACATTGTGCAATAGTCATAGATTTATTTTCACTTGATAAAGCTGACTGACTTGAAACTATGGCTTTGTTGTTAGATTATATTAACATTTTTTCTCTTTTATTCAACTGCTTTTTAGATGTTTTATCCTGGTTCACCTTGCCCTTGATTCAAGAAAAGGATTTGCCTGTGAATACCAGGTGTAGCAAACCTACCTCTACCTACCAGATCTTCTCCTCAAGCATCCTCGGTCAGGGATGGTAAGAAAAGAAAACTGAGACCACCATTTATATTCCAGCATCCTCCTCACCCAGCCTTTGATATTATCACCATGCGGTTTCTGCCTGATTTGTGGATGGAGTGGCATTGATTTGTATGGTAAGTCTGGCATACAGAAATGCAGGAGAATTAGGCCAGTTTCTGTGACCTGTGCCTGATGTAATATGTTCTAATCATGTGGACAGCACTAACCATACTTAGCATGTTTTGGTGCCCTCTCTTCAGTATGGTATGTAGTGCTCTTTGTGGCACAATGAAAAATATCCTGCTTAATTTAAAAGGCACTGTGGAAATGGTATAATCCAGTCTGGAATTGCACTTCTGCATGGTAGGGATTGTGAACAACAGCGCACTATATAGAACACCAGAGCACCACTAGAACACCAGTAGAACACTCGGAAACAGCCGTTGATGTGATACTAAATGGACTAACTCTGTAAAATTGGCTAATGTTAGTCCATAATTGTTTTGTTATTCAAGTAGGTAATATTTTGATTTGCTAAAAGAAGCTGCTCTAATAGTTTATTACATGTAGTCACTAATGTAGTTATGTAGGTACATGTAGTTTATTACATGTAGTCGCTAATGTAGTTATGTAGGTACATGTGGTTTATTACATGTAGTCACTAATGGTACATGTACTTTATTGCATTAATATGTCATTAATATGTGTGAATGTATAGAGCACATTTAGGTAACTGCTTAAACTCCAGGGGTTGCAGTTGGCAGTGTAACACACAAAAAGTGGCTTCCAGTTTGGATTAATTATGGATGGTGGGTAGACGACTTTACACTTTTTTTCACCTACTTCAGAAGTTTATTACTACTGAGAGTCTTCCAGGAGAAATGTGAAAAATGTCATTTATATTGCACCTTCAATTACTTAAACCTAAAAAAGTAAAAAAAAAAAATGTTTTAATTCAGTCTGTTAACCCCTGTTAATCTGGGTAATAAAAGACTGAGTGAGCATGTTTGTCAGAACAGATTAGTGATCAGACACATTCTGAATAAAAATCCAATCTGAACAGATTAGAAGTGAGCAGAACTGTTTCTGTAGGACAATGGTATGTTCTTGTAAACCCATTTAATTGTTTGTCATGTTTAGCAGTAAAGTAAACTAGTTTTGTACATTGAAAAAATGCTCTCAGATTTTTAGATGAGGTTAGCTGTGACGTTGCAGAGTAGGATGCGCTGCAGACAAAAAGGCAGGATCCAGGCTCAGTTTTTTAGCGGTTTTTATTCGGAGCTTCACATGACAAAGAGCACACTAATCTCCATGCAGACAAAAACCGTCAAAGACACAGTGACATGCGCACCATTAAGTACACACACCCTTAACAAGACACAGGTGAAACGCAGACTGACAACGCAGACAGACAACCGCCGCACCCCACAACAAGCACACCGAACAACACCGACACACGCACTTACACAACAGCCACGGGACACGGGAAGAGGCAGGGGCGGCCACCGTGACAAGAGCAGAAGTTGAAAATACCAACTCTGTAACGCGAAATAGAAACAGTGGTGTGGTGTTTTTTTTTTTATTTTCAATTTTATTTCCTATTTTTATTATTTTGTGTGAGTGTGTCACATAGTATAAAAATGGCAGCAATATGCAAAGAATATGAAGCATGAATATTAGCCTTCTCAACATTGATTGCAAAAAAGGCCATGGTGCAGTGGTGACCAGCTGTTTTGAAGTTCACAGCCTACATGTGCAGTAAGTGTTTACTGAGCTGTTCAGCTCTGTTGGGTGATGTTGAAATGTGCCAGGTGAATATCTGTGTTCGTGATGGTAACATGCTAGCCACTCGCTTTCGACTTAGAAAAGCTGAGGACTGCAATATAAAGCTTTGATGATGCTGAATACTTGTGATTTTGATTTAAATAGCTGTGAAACAGACGTGACTCTAAATTTTGTCATGTCAGAGAACAGTCTACAGCAAACACAAGTCTGCTTTTTTATATTAAAAGTAAATATTAAAAGTTAATTATGATTCTGAACAAACAAGATGTGGCTCTTCATGTAGGCAACAGCGATCTCTCTTTAGAGTGCTGCAGGTGTTTCTACAGTCTCTCTAACAGTAGATATTGAACATGCCAGGTGATCGCAGCATTCTTTTGGCACTTTGCCAGAGCACTGCTGCAGGTCTTTATTGTTACAAAGTGCACAGGTTTTTTCTGTGTTCGTCGTGTGAGGAGGGAGTGCACGCCTCAGCATGTGTGAGGAGGGTGTGTGAGGGGTGTGTGTGTGAGGAGGGTGTGTGTGACTAGGGTGTGTGTGACTAGGTTGTGCGTGTGTGAGGTGGGTGTGTGTGAGGAGGGTGTGTGTGAGGAGGGTGTGTGTGCTCTGCAGGAAGCCAAAGCTGAGCTCAGTGCTGCATGCTCTGGAACGTGTGCATTAAAGTGCACAAAAAGAGCACAGAAGGCGTCCATTGGGAGAACTGGGGAGAAGTGCTCAGATTGAGGACAAGTGTTGCCAGGGGGAGCCTACACACACACACACACACACACACACACACACAGATACACATACACGCACACACACACATACACACACACAGATACACATACACACACACACATACACACACACACACACATACACACGCGCACACACACATACGCACCTACACACACACAGATACACACACACACACATACACAGCAACACATGCACAATGAATACTTATTTTCTTGGACACTGACATTTTTCATTATTCCTAGAATATATACATAAGGAAGTAATAAACGTCAACGATTAGCATGAACTCTTTAATTAATTAATTAATTAATACTCTCATAAATGATTTTAACATTTCACATTAAAGTAGCTTCATCAAAATATTAGTCTTTTTTGTAAGTTATTTATCACTCGTATTTGGTATTACAGCGTAAAATCTTTGGCTTAATCAAGTGGTCTAAACTGCTGGGTAAGTGCATGACGAAAGGTCAGTTTTTTGTCATGACTGGGTTTTTAAAAGGCTGGCATGCAAACAACAACCCTGTAGCAGGCAGGACTGTTTGTTACCCCTAGTTCTCACCTAGAGTCTCTAAGATAATGGGCAAACAAATTAGGCTACCCACATTACAAACAGTAAAATATAAACATATACATGCCAGCACTGGAAACTCAATGATTCCTGGTAACTAGTGTTTCATGTTAATGGTTTGGGGCGGTTTTACTGTGGAAGCCACAAATGGACAGTCTTTCCTCCCAGTAGTGAACAGTACAATTGTTTAATTTGTTTTTAAAAAGCCACTTTGTATTTGTGCTCCCCCCTTCTCTTGTTCTAAATTGTGAAAATCTAAGACACAGATGGTGCCATGGGCTAATCGATTAGCCACACACACACACACACACACACACACACAAAACACATGGGGATTCTGTCTGTGTGAGATAGACCATCCTTACTGCACAAAGATATTCTAGACAGGTGATGAATCTTTATATTCCATATATAGGAACTACTGCAAGGTAAAAGAACTTATGTTTACCTCCCTTAGTATTTAGCACCTTAGACAGTCTTACCTAAAATATCTCCTGGTTTATTAATGTTTTCCTAAACTCACTGAGTGCTTCCTCTTTTGCATGTTACCTGCAGTAGTTGGTGAGTGCACCAAACATGAACAAAGGAGTTCCTGACTGTGTTTTGCATTAATATGCATGTGTTCCACTGCCTAACTGAAGTGGCGTGGTCTTGCATGTCATGTTGGTATACTCCTAAAGGTGCTTTACACCTGGCCACCTGAAGCTGCTCCTCTTGGACCACTGTGGGAAAGGTGGTTTTTTTTTATTGTGATGATTAAAAGCCAGAAGGTAGAATGATGGATTTACAGGTAAGACAAGGTTTTATTGTACTGCCATTTTACAAAAGTATTTACCTGAGTCCCTGTTTTGTTCTAGACGGATACTCTTATCCCTGGTGTTTTGTGGACTGACCGTTCTTATCTATGCAGAGAAAACTTCACTTTTTGCTATTTATTTAAACAGATATGATTACCATACAATGTATACTACTTTTTCCATTTTTTTTTTACTACTTTTACAATGTATACTATATTTGGTTCAATGTATACATTTCAGCATTGCTGACATTAAGGACTTCTGAATGGCTGCATGTCTCTGCACATGAGAAGGTCCTGGACGTTGAGGATGCTGTTCTAAACGGCTCTTTAAACAGGGGAAGCTTTGTGACTCATCAGCTCTGAGGTTAATGTTGGCTTACGCATTCAGCACCATCATTTATGATCCAGTAATGAAATATGCTTGCCACGAGAATTTCGAGATCCTCCCACAATCTTATGTGCAAATGATTTTCTTCCGTATGTCTTTAACAACAAACTACTTGCCTGATTTACTTAAGTAAGATAAATTAATCCTTTAACAGGTCCAAAATCTTACTTGGGGCACGTTTTGCTTAAGTCAGTTTAGCAGAACACTTTTCTACACAAGGGTGTAGAAGGTAGATTATTTTGTAAGCTGATGCTGGATCATACATAACTTATGTCGTAGCATAAATGTAATGTCGATTTAACTCTGAATAACTGCTTTGATTCAAAGATAATTTACTGTCCACTTTATTAGGTACTACCTTATAGGTGCATTATATAAATGTAAGACCATATGTTGGCATTAGAGAGATGCTTTATTTTAATCAGCTGCTCAGACCCATTCATCCCTCATTAGTTTGTGATCACAGGAACCGCTGCTCACTGGATACTTGAGTAGCTGACCATTCTCAATACAGCATTCAGGCAGACATCACAGTGGCGTGGATGTGATGGTCCAGGTAGTCTAGTTTGGTCAGGCACTCTGGCTTTGCTGAAACATTCTTACATGTCATCGTCACTGCTGGGTTGACAGTGTGATCCAAAGCTTATTGCAGTCCAGTGGCCAAGAGCTAACTACTGATGAAGGGACAAAGGACAGCCCACTAACTACTAACTACTGATGAAGGGAC
>JAOYMR010000008.1:2097266-2122857 GCA_025802075.1 Tenebrosternarchus preto
GCTTCTGCTCAGGCCCTGCACTAGAAACCAGAAGCTAAACATACCAGCCAGACATACCATCAGGAGAAGACCACCACGGCCTGGTAGGAATGACGACAGAAGAGAGCGGCCAGATCAGCAAACATGTACAAACATGGACACCATAGAAGCAACAGAGGAACAGTGAGTAAAATCACAGGCTTTTGCTGCAGTTCCTTTCCTGCTGTCTCACAGTATTTCCCACTGGGGGCTTTTAAATGCATCAATTCATTTCATTCATCCTATAGGCTTCTGACAATATATGCTTTTAAAAGGCTTGTAGAAACTCTTAAATAAAATATGTGACTACATTTCCAATTGAGTATTCAAAAAACAATTGTTATATTTAAAAAAACAATTAATAGTACATAATTCTAAAAGTACATTTATTTTTTTCTGTAGTATCCATTCTTATTAATATAAATACAAAAATATTGAAACCAAAAAATCGAAATACTCATCAGCAGCTTAAAAGCATGTATCTTGTAGGTGTATCTTGCTGATGTCTTGACCCAGTCCTACTCCTAACAACAGCAAGTTTATTCTAAGCGTCATAAACCACTCCAGCATCCACAACTGTACCTCTAATATAACAAATAATATGACAAAATGTATATGCCAGAAAAAGGTCAATAATTTTTACACTTAAAAAAAATCATTATAAAGTTGTCATACCTAATAAAGTAGCTAGTGAGACCAGATACTTGAAAGACATAAGGATATAACATGTATAATGAGTATATAGTCATTTTGTATCTAGGGTTTCCCCAAAGTCTCGTTCAAGCCACATTTGTTACGGAAGCCAGTGAAGACTGAATGAAAGTGTTTGTTCCCATTCTTTGTGTGCTTCCCTGTGGATTGAAGGGTTCCATCACTGGATGAAGTTGTAGCCTGGTCGCGAAGCTTCGAGCTAGTGATGCGCTCAGCAGAAGGCAGGGACATTTTCAGGGAGTTCTTGCAGTCGGAGTACAGCGAGGAAAACCTGATGTTCTGGATCGCCTGTGAAGAACTGAAGAAGGAGACCAACCCATCTGCTATAGAAGAGAAAGCTAGAATCATTTATGAAGATTATGTCTCTATCCTGTCACCAAAAGAGGTGAGAATCCAGAACATTCATTCGGTCTTCATATTTTGTCAGTCCTTCTATGCTTCACCTTGTGATGATGGATGTGTCTGTGACGTACAAGGGTGCAACATGACCAGATGTTATTTTAGCTTCATATTCCTGCACCTGAGATCTGAAGTGCAGCAATTTCACTTCCTGGAGCTTTCAAGATCCTTCTTCCTTTTGTCTTCAGTAACTGTAAACATACTGAGCTCTAGGGTCCAGGACATTTCATTCACTCGGCTCTAAAACATTTCTACAATTGTTCAGTGGTGTACAAAAGTGACTTCAGTCACATTACTTCAAAGATGTATGTCCTCAGAATTGAACTCTAGTGCCAGGGAACACTAGAAACCTGCTGATTGGTGTTGTGATAGGTCATCTACTACCAGTTATCACAAGAGCACTGTAATGTCTATGAACCATCTTCATGGGATAAAAAGGTTTCATGTGTAAAATGAAATGCTAAATGAACATTTTCTGTCTCGGGTTGTTATAAAGTAAGATGAAGTGGATCAACTCATGTCATGATAGTGCTTGGGTCTGAATAAGCATGGCTTGATAAAGACTCGTTGTCATGTCTGTAATGAGTAAGTACCTGTACTATAATCTTCTTACTCTGTTAGTATCTATACTCTTCCTCACTGTGCTAACACTGCCAGAAGCAGAAAAAGTCCTTTTAAATGGGTTTTGAATCTTAGTGACCACCCAGTCTTTTTTTAAGATGTAGAAAGTAAAACTTTGGAAACCAGTTTATATGACAGACTCGGTTTTTTGTTTCAGACACTAAAACTCTGGTAATAATTACTATAGCTCACCTCCCCATGTTTCCAAACTACCACAGCTTTCCCACAGTTCCACTCACATAGCCTTAACACTGACAGTGTGCTTTTCAAACCTTGTGTGGAATAAAACCTCACGAATGGTCCCTGCCCTCAACTTGAACATGTTGATGAAGTGATTCTGACCTTTCATTTCTAACTCACATAGTGGTCTTCAATTCAAGTGGTATGTTTCAGGTCACTGTCTTGCTGGAAGGTGAAACACTGTTTAGTAAGTTTGTTGGCATTTGGTCAGAACAGAACAGTGAAGATGTCTGTGTAGAGTCCTGTCAGTGGTTTGTATCCTGTGCTAAAACCTCTTAGGCCATACTGGTGAACTTTCCTGATTTTAAGTAGTTTCTGACCTATCTGCCTGTATAGAGTGCGTTTTTTGATCTATTCGGCAGCTGATGGGGGATTATTTTCAGTAATAAGCAATGCTTTGGATCTGAGTATTCTTGGGGGATTATTTTCAGTAATAAGCATTGCTTTGGATCTGAGTATTCTTGGGGGATTATTGTCAGTAATAAGCAATGCTTTGGATCTGAGTATTCTTGGGGGATTATTTTCAGTAATAAGCATGCTTTGGATCTGAGTATTCTTGCTTGGATGTACAAATCAGCTTATTTTTGATATATCTAAAGTTGTTCTTTGCTTGATATATTGCATTTTATTTTACAGGAATTGTGCTCTGCTCTACTGGCATTGTCTCTTTTTTGATTTTCTCACATTGACGTATACGTGCTTCATCCTGTAGAAGCAGATATACATCTATACACTCTAGACTTTTTTAGCTCTGTTTTGCATTATCTGATGTAAAACATACGTAACCACTACTGGCTCACTAAAATAGGTGGATTATGTATGACAAGACCTTTAATACCCACATACTTCATCCTCCAATTACAGACGCATTAGTTCACATCCAGTATCCAAACAGCATTGTTAGTGTTGAATTTCAGTTTGGCTAAACACTTAAATCAAAAGTCAAACAGCGTTTGACTGACTGATGCTCACACTGATCTTTCTCTTGGGACCCCCACATTGCTTTTTGCAGGTGAGTTTAGATTCGCGGGTGCGGGAGAGTATCAACCGGAGCCTGCTGGAGCCCAACCGTCTGATGTACGAGGAAGCACAGCTTCAGATCTACACCCTCATGCACAGAGACTCCTTTCCCCGCTTCCTCAACTCATCCGTTTACAGGCACCTTTTGGAAAAAAAGAGAGGTTGCTTAGATACCTAGGGCTCCTGTCAGAAACCAGGAGCCAAAAAGTTCCTATACGGTGCCACTGTTGAAAGGGGTGGTGTTTCTTGATTTTTTTTTTTTTTTTTTCATTTTTTTTTCATAGAGCGAGTAGTTAAGCAATTCTGATTATTCAGTAATGACCCTGAAGTTCACTTCCTGTTTAAGTGCCAACATGAGCTGCTCAGGCATCTGTGACGTAGAGAATTGTGTAAGGAACTCTGTCAGGAGCTCTGCTTCCTCTTCGCCTGTCTGCTGCACTCTGTCTCTGTACTGCATCTGTGTTCTCTCTCTCTCACTCTCTCTCCCTCTCACTCTCTCTCTCACTCTCTCTCACAGTTTCTTTTGCTGCCTGTGCTCTCATTCTTCCTCATGTTTGAAGACGGCTAAACAGAAATGAAGAATGTTTTGGATTTTTTATGATGGGCTAAGAGTTTGCCATTACATGAGATAATTTCAGACTTTGCATCATAAAAGTTTGTGGATTTTTTTCTAGCTTAACATATTAAACCTGGATAGAATTACAGTGGTTTTTTTACATAAGAAATGTTATTTTATACTGTTGTAGGCAGAGGGGTTCCACAGCTTTTATAAGATAAGCAAAATTTACTTTTGGCCATTTGTCCATTTAGCTTCTTTTTCTAAGTATTAAGCTAACACCTGTCCAAGCTTTCATCTCTCTTCATAGCTCTCTCACTGGCAGAGGTAAGGGCTCGTGTTGTGGTTGAGCAGCTAAATGAATCATGAACAGAACTTTCCTCTGCAAAAGTCCCCATCCCTCACTGCTGAATAAGGACACAGTAGCTGCTGACATTGACCAACAGCCAGAGTCTCCCGTGTAGGTGTCAGTCCCGGGTCTCACCAGTCCATCCCTCAGTGAGAGATGCCAGCTACTGTATGGCATTTGGTTGTGAGTATTTCTGGATTGAGGTTTCCTCAAAAATAAATCAGCAACATCTCAGAGATACTTGAGAGAATTATAACTGTTATTTACATGATTTACATATTTAAAAGTCTTAAACGTTGTGGACACTGCCTAGTTTTTGGAGGCAACACTGTATTTGAAATGATGGTCTGTGATGTTGTTTTGTTCAGGCACTCTGCACAATGACGTGACGTCACGAGACGTGACGCTGGTTTGGATGTAAATCTTTTTCGTGAACTCAAATGTTGGTGGGTTGCTGACAGTTTGCTGATGCTCTATGTAGGTTTTACACAGATTTTTACAATAAAGCTCATGAAGCTGTTTGAGCTGACAATGAAGCTCATGAAGCTATTTGAGCTGACAATGAAGCTCTCAAAGCTGTTTGAGCTGACAATTTTCTGATGAAAGGTTCATTTTCAGATGACCAGTCTGCTTCACGTTAGCAGTATTTTTAAAAGGGCGCGGGTACAATGCAATTCAGATCCTTCTAGCATGCATTTATGTGTTTGTGCACTGAACCCAATATAATACACAATCTGAATAAGACATGAACCACAAGACATTGGTGGAAATGTCTTAAAATAGTTTAAATATGTTTAGACTTGTGTCTCTGAAAAGGAGGTCATTTTCAGCGGACTTTTCATAGAAGCGAACTTGAATCTTTTGCTGGGTACTTAATACCGATTGTTTTATTGTTACAGCGGCCAGTGCATGGGAAATCAATATGTAAATGACTGCTTGGTATAGCCACATTCTTGTCTCTTAGTTCAATAAGTCACATGTGAACGCCATTGAGTTCTCACTATCTGGTCACTACTCTTAAGAGGTTTGAAACGTTTTGCTAATGAATGAGCCTATTTTCAGTTCTTTCTCTGCTGGGTTTTCATTCCTGTGCCATTTGAGAAATGTATGATGTATTTCCTACAGTTTTGCTCTTTCTCACTCCACTGGCATTGCACAGACGCCATTTTAAAAACACTGATTTAGTAAGTTTACAAATTAACATCATCCAGTACAGAGACAGAGCTGTATTACCCAGCATTTCTTTATGTCTTTATGTCTCTTGGTGAAACAGAACTTGCATGTATTTCCTGTGTTTGAATAGAATGGGTTTGGCTTGACTTTCTTTTCTCTTAAAAGATGAACAATAGAAAGTTGAGGCTAAACCTCAAAAGACAGAATTTGCCATAATAAGGGAAATGTACACTTATCTAGCAGAAAAATATGTCTAGTATTAATTTATTTTTTCAGAAATTGCAGTTTTGGTTGAAGGGGGCATGTATCCTCCTATCTTGCATGTCATTTAAGCCAGAGTTTGGTTTCCTAGAAACCAGTGAAAGTAGAGTTTCGATGAGCATTTCAGTCCAAACCAACGTGCACTCAGCATGAGTTTAGCACCCTCCTTCCCTCAAGACTTAGCCTGTGCCATCAGAGTGGTTTTATGATGTATCGGTGATGACGTACGTCTCACGTGAACACCTGGCCAAGCGTGCGTGTGCTCACCCAAAGGTTCTTCTTACGTCACTGTGTTCTTCGTGTCTTTCCTGTCGAGTTTTCAGTGTTGATGAATGCTGAACGTGGGGGCAGCCATGGTGCAGGTGAGCTAGGTTTACGTTCACATAGCCAACCGAGTGAACCTTCAGAGCAGCGTGGTGAATGGGTTGGGCACAATGCTGAACGGGATTTTTTCACAACAGTTTTTTTAGTGTTGAGGGAGGTGTGCAGCAGATATTTGCTCTAATTAGGATGTTATTTTCAAGATAAAACTGACAAAATTAATCCATGACAGTGTTTTTTTTTTTTACAATGTCGGAGGGCTTTCTCTGGTTGGACAAAACTACCAGGAAATTGGTCATGTACGTTTTTACCTGTTACCTTGGCTAACATCCATACTAATCCTAAATCAGGCATTAAGGATATATTGAGACTATCACTTCAAAATAAAAAGGCCTGGTAATAGTAGTTCACATAATGACCTATCACCTGTGGGCTCCAGGCATTGTTTAGTGATGTCATGGATTAATTTTTTAATCGGTTTGATGTACATATGTTGGCATAATTTTATCCTGCCATGAGAGATGAATATTTGCGTGAAGGCTGTCAGAAAACAGACAGCTACCACCTGACAATTGCACAACTTGGTATTGTTTGGAATTATTTGTTTGTTTGTTTTTGTTTGTTTGTTTTGTTTCCTACTGAAAGGCTCATTGGTTAAAAAAATGCAAAATGAAGTATCAGATCATCTGTGACCAGAGGAACATTGTCCTCACTGACATCTCTGAAGAATTTCATTCGTTTTCCTCTACCTCTCATGTTGGTTATTTTTCGCATCTAGTTGTCGATGTTAAATTTGTTTGTTTTGATCTACTTGAAGCCTAACACTGTAAATGAGATGTGCACAGGTACACTGAGGTTCTGATGAACAGTAGCTCATGTTTGTTGAATTGTACTCAGCATAATTAGATAAAGATTCAGGAAATACACTGTTTAAGGGCTAATCTCATTCTGCCTATGCAAACATGTTAATTGTTGGATTGTCAGAAGAATTGATGGTTGTTTTTCATGATGTTGGATGGAACATGGTTTACGTTACCCTAATACTCTTCAGTCTAGGTCAGAAATTCTGTTTATATATATTATAATATATATATAATATAATTTATATTATATTATATGATATATAATAGTATGCCTTCTTGATTAAAAAAAGATAATTAACACTTTAAAAAATTGTATTGTGTGAACTGTGGTTTTTGCCATCTTGTAAGATTGGTATTTCATCTGTATAAAATACACATCATGAATGTATAAGTGTACAAATGTTTTCCACATAGTGAGTAAAACATTCTTGGACCAATATGTTGGGCCCTGTATTACAGAACGACTGATGGTGTCATGAATATCATAAATCAAAATCACATAATTTAAAGGTAGAATAAATTATCGGTGTAGTAAGTGTCTTTTTTGTTTTTAAAGGTGCTTCAATCTTTTTGACGCAGGTTGAAGGGCTATTTTGGGCACTTTGAACACGTTTTTCAAGAACAATAATATCTACCTCTGTTTTTTTTTATTAATTATTTATCCCATCTTGTTTAAAGAGGGAGGATTTATGGTAGAACTCATAGCCTTTTGATTTATCATAACATTTGATTAGTGCCACTGAATAGAGCTACAGTTTTGAGAAACATTGTCACACATATATATATATATATATATATATATATATATATTTGGCAATGTATATTATATATTGCCCTTTACCTAAGTACCTAAAAGTATCCTGTCTTACTTTTCCTGTGTAAATGTAACTGTTACTGTACTCGCTTGTTTAGTTATGTCTTTGCTGTAGGAGTTCTGAGAGCTGCTCTCTGTCATTATATTGTTTAATCTACACATTCTTCATGTGTAGAGCCAGAAGGGCAACTTTATTTGTTCAAGAGAAATATACTTTATGGCATAGTTCCTATTGCAAGGGCCTGTACCCCTGTCAGACCACACCTCCAGGAAAAATATTGACCCAACCTGGCACTTTTTATGTGCACACTCAGATATGTTTTGCACCTCAAACATCGCTGTAGTTATGGTAAGGCATTGAAAGTCTAGTTCTTCTGAAGCACTTGTGAAGTTCCAGAGCACTTATCAGACACATTTACATCACTGTTTCCCACTTCTTTATAGCTTTTGTGCTGCCTTTTGGTCAGCATTCATAAGCACTGATACACAGATCGGTGATCTTTTCTGGACTGGACTTGCTTTGTTAATACAGCATTTACTTTTTGTTATTTACTAATGCTCATTTTGTGAGGTTATATAGTAATATTTTTTAATGATCATAGCTGTTTATGCAGATCCTTTTTTTCCGTAAAGACATTCCCAAAAGTTTTTATTTGCTTAGTTGTTTTGAACAAATAATTTGTTGCTTTGAATATTTTGAGAATTTCAAATTTTGTGCAAAAGTTTTTGATTGTTTACAGAAATATTGACCTGCCATCTGTTTTGCTGGACTCATGTCCACATGTGATAATAACATGGCCAGTGCCAAAGGTTAAAGTCGCTGGAGAAGATGCATCTGACGCAGCAGGGTCTTAGAGTGAGAAGTGTTTTGTACTGTCCATAATGAAGGTATCATGGCTCAGATTACAGCTGTGTCCCTTGGACTGCTGTTTATTCACCATCGTGGCCGACTGTAAGGGACAAATTTCACGCAGTATAAACAAACGGCAGGTTTGGTCTGTTACCAACACCTTTAGAAGTCATTACTGACTGAAACAAGACTGCTTTTGAATATGTTTGGTAAAACGGTCATTTATACTAGAGAACCAGGATTTGATATCCACCGGCAGTTTGAGTTTTCTTTGCTTGTTTAAGGTTCATGGAGCAGGAGACGTTCTGCATGTCCATATTCTAAGATGGCCTTTTTGCTTTGATGATGCCAGGAATACTCTATCAATGCTACACTGAAAGGTCTAGGAGACAGTTTTGTTCAGTGTTAGTTTTATGTTTTGTTTTGGGGGATGTTTTGGAGATATATGATAGATATGCCACTTCCATCAGAGTTGTGTTAGTACTGACCTCCACCCCCACAGACCCAAAATACACTGGTGCCAGGTAGTCATCCAAAGAGCATCTCAGAAACCTGCTGTAGAGACAGAAGGAAATGACTGGGTCAACAGTGGCATCTGTAAACACCAGCTATCAGAGCACCAGGACATATTCATGTTTAATGTTTTTCATTATAGCCATCCTGAAGTGCCTTTACATGGAAACATTAATGTTTGATTTTTCACAGGCTAAAATGAGGTACCGTGGTCAGGGGGGCGGGGGGGCACGTTTTTTTTCAGCACATTTTATGATACAGACAGAGCGCAGCACAGCCATCAGGCTTCTATGTAGGATTATGTCATTCACCATATCAGGGAAAGTAGTACTGGTCTACATTTCAGCCCAACCCATCGTAGCATAAATACACCCTTGAAATGGAGTTTCAGTGCTCTGCAATGGCTGTGTACTTTTGGAATTGTAAGGTGGCATTTTCTATCCTATATATTTTCATTGTATGTATTGTAAGCACCATCACCATGTGATTTCATATATTTTGTCACATAGTGAAGAAAGACTGCAGTAATTTATTAAGAGTTTCACTCATTCTGTAGTCTAGCTGTCAAGAAGTTGACAGTGAAATATTAGAAAATGAATGCATAAACAAAACTTTTTTCATAAAAGGGGAATATATTTTAACAAATTAAAATATAACAATGGTTTTGCCGCTATAGATGTATTTGGCAAATTTAGCAAAACTGTTCTTGTCTAAACTAAAAATGATCCCTCAAGTACACTAAGGAATATTTATTCATTCAAACTAAGGTACAGGTAAAATACAGAAATATTTGGTTGAAATAATGTCCAGAATCACTTTTAAAGCCACTTCCAGGAGTTGCAGATCACTAAAACAATAAGGTTGCGTTAAAGTTTAAGTTGCATTCTTAAAACTTAGAGATGGAATTCTAAACGGAATGAACTGCACGTAAAAGTTGTAAATAACTGTGAATTATATTTGCATATACCTTTATATATACATACATATTTACATTGCTTGTCAGAAAAGCAATTAAGACCACCCAAGGGCAGAGTAGTATTTAATTAAGACCACCCAAGGGCAGAGTAGTATTTAATTAAGACCTCCCAAGGGCAGAGTAGTATTTCTAAGAAGGTACAGTGAGCTGTAAGCAGTGTCATACCAGTCTCTGATTGTGGCTTTAACTTTGAGTATCCAACATTTTGTAGTGCAGAAAACCACTGAAAATTTTTTTTAGACATCAGAGACATAGAAAAAAAATTTGTTCTCTAATCAAAATGTTTAATATACTGATCTATTTTTAATATGCTTGCAAATTACACAATTTTTGTTTATGTATGTTAAAATTTTGTATAAATTATGATACCTTTGTGTGTGCTGTCATTAAATTATTATACATAGCATGCATTTGCTAATTACAGATAGACTCATTACACTGTATGAGTATGTATTAAAGACTCATTGCACTGTATAAGTATGTATTAAAGACTCATTACACTGTATGAGTATGTATTAAAGGCTCATTACACTGTATGAGTATGTATTAAAGTACTGCAGAATGCAGGAGTTTTCATTTGATGACCATATTTTTTAAATGTTTTAAGAGGTAGATAAAAAATGTTAGAATGACTTAAAACTTCTTTATCTTACTGTGTTTAAGGGACAGTACAGCTTCAGCTGAAGATCAGTCAAAACAATGGAAGAACTGAAATGCTCAAAGCATGAACAATTTAATGACATGGTTGTTTTCTGCTGTACAAAACTTAGTCACGTGAAAGAAATAATGGTGCTTTTGCTGTGTATTAGATGTGTGCTCCTCAAGAAACATACTGTACTAAAGTTAAATGGATAATTATGCTTTTTGTTTAACTGTATAAACCACTAACTCAAGAAATAATTGTAAGCCCTGTTTACAGTAGCTGTTTATACACTGATTATGGGGTAACTCTCCTTGAACTGTAGCATGTGCTGTATATAGTGGTGTTAGTGGAAGGTGCAGAGAATGTGTGGTTCAGAATAGTGTTTTTGTTTGTGTTTTGTTTTGTTTTGTTTTCTTTCCTTCTGGGACCTCATAAGGCATGACAAATGTGGCCTAGTATTCTGCAAATTCTTCTTGGAGGATTTCTCATAGGCTCAGCCTTCCTTGATCTGATGTACTGTGTCAAGGTGATTTTTTGATACTCTGGAACGCAGCAAATTAAGTGTTTGTGCCAAAATGGTAGAGAAATATTGATCAAATAATATTGTCTCTGTGACACGCGTTATTTATTCATATTGTGTGTGCTACATTAGATCCCAAATATTCAACTTAGATATGAATCAATCTTCAGCAGTCAAAGAACATCATATTTAAACTCACATTCCAGGGTCAGGTTTGACATTACAGTTGAGTCCAAGTAAATTCGCCACTTCTGTCTGTTGTAACTCTTATTTGATTAATGCCTACTTACTACATTACATTTTTTTTGTTTGTTTAATGTTTAGTTTCTGTATTTGCATCACTACTAAACACCATTTAAGGTGGTTAAAGTGACTCATGTATTAAAAATACATACTGTCATACTGTCCTTCAGTCGATTGGATCTGTTCTTCTACAACTACCCTCCAGTATCATTGTGTCTCAAATAATAATGCCGAGGGGGGGGGGGGAGAGACCATGACTTACAGCTGCATATGAAAAAAGAAAATAATAAACATGTTTTCACTTATGCTGAGTGAATCATTTTGAGGAGTGCTTCCTGGTATCAATAATAACTCTCAACTGTATCAGGTTGACCTTGCTAGTCTCCCTAAACCCACATCAGACTCTCAGGGAGGAACAGTGTGAGGTTAATTTGGTGCTCTTCAGTGGAACGTATATTTTCCATCTTTAAGGACAAGGCCTTGAAGGAAGGATGAACCTTCGCCAGCACACTTGACCGGTCTCTCCAGGTCTACTGCTGGTAACATTTTGTGAAACCAGTAAATAATTAACAGCTGCTTTGTTAGGTATCCTGAGCAACAATAAATGCGCTAAAATTAAAATCAACCCATTCGACATGTTTCACAATGAATGTTGAAGTGTGTAACCCTGATGTCATCCAGTGACATTTAAAAAAAAAAAAAAAAAACTTAAAAGCTGCATGTTCAAGAAAGAAAGTGGCGAGATCCTCCAGAGGCAAACCTTCCTCCGCTAAAAAATATTAGATCATCTGAAAATGCCTCCTGATTCCATTAAGTGGCCTTCATAATAGACCTTTCTGCTTATTAGTCACAGATGCATGAACATTGCATTTACATTGTTGTTCATTTACAGCATTTGGCTGATGTTTTTTATCCAAATCAACATACAATTTTGACTGGATACATTCAAATGGACTTAGAATTGAGGATTAAGAGTCTTGCACAGGGGCCCAAGCAGCAATATACTGATTACAAGTCAAGTGCCTTAACCACTGAGCTAAGACCTGCCCCATGGCTGTTAAAGAGACCTTAAAAAAAGAAACCCATACTTGCTCATGTTACCTTCAGTATGTGTGTCCAGGCAACGTCACTGAGAGTGTATTGGAGTACTATGCTGTGATTACTGTCCTAGATTAGTAGCAGTTTACACGCTGTTCGAAATGTCCAGAGTGCAGTCTCAAAGAAAAGACAGACAATTTTTTGTCTTTTAATTAAAAATGTGTTGAGAAATGGGTACATATGTTTAAGAGAATGACTCTCATATTTATGTTCTTGCTAGGATGTAGGCTGTGATTTGTTATACCATTAAACCGTAACTGTAACAACACATCACATATCCATCAAAACATTCGTTATCTAGACAGCCATTCATTGGCTGTTATTTACAGAAAGAAATACTGTAAATAACAGAAGTATAGTTGTTGTTCTGTGTTGGTCGTTTGCTGTGACCAAGTATCCTGTGAAACTGGTTCGGCGGTCCAATCTACAAATTTGACTAAACTGCACAACATCAGACATTCTCCTGGATACACCAAATGATCTGTTTTTTATCATACATTAATATGAGGTCTTTTGTTTGTGAGGTACTATTAAATTTGCAGTGTCAATAAAAAAATCTAAATTAACAACAAAAAGGAGGAACTAAAAAATATATTAAAATATTTTAGAACAGGGAAAAAGTTGTTGTGACAGTCTGTGTAGTAATTAGTAAGAATTTTGATAATTTAATAATAAGCCACTTCTGACATAAAAAAAATGATTATAATTCATATAATTGAATTATAAGCAATTAATCCAGTCCACAGCTTTGTAACAAACTCAGTTTGTGATGGTGAATGCTGATAGACATTTCTGTGTACACACAATACATTCTGACAACTGAGTACCTCAGAAACCATTCAAACACTGCAGACACGAGTACAAAATAGCTACTCAGTGTTCAGGCCTCATCTATTCCAGTGATAAAGAATAATTATGACCCTTAACCACCACTTTGTTTTAAAAAAAAAAGGATGGTTCTTAGCAAGAAACCATATATTTTTTGCAATGGATATTCTATACTGTTGATGGGGAACTTTTTAATGAAACTGACTGTAAAAGTATCTAGACCACAACAGCCACACTTATTCCGTATTCAAACATGCCGTTCTGCCAGATTTGGTTACTTAGCTTCTCATTTTATCAGTTTTATCACTTTTTAAAATCAGTTTATTATTTTCTCTTTGCAAAGGGAGGCTACATGCTTCAGTGGTGTGTTGATGCATATCTGTGTCTGAGTGCAGATGGAGCTTTAGTTTGGGAGTCACAGGCGAAAGCTCCTACTGTTTACTGAGCCACAGCCGCATTCAACACTTTATGGGGCACAAACATGTTACGTTAGATAAAACCAACACATTTGTTTCTGATCTAAATTTTGGAGGTGTAGACCACTCCACCCACATGCACTTTAGAGATTAAAGACGAGGCAATCCACACTGGGGCCCAAAAAAATGGTTGGTGCAAAATCAACATGTATATGAACGTTCTGCTTAGGCCAAATACAGGTGATGAGTTAAGAACAGTTAAGAATGAGTCGTTTGCTTCTTTAGTTGTTGCACTGATGTTAACATATAAGCAGTGGAAGCTTATAACCACCAGGAAACTTCACACAAACTGCAACTTGTGTAAATGTAATATTTCCTTTACGTTAATAGTTTTTTAAACACTGAGCTTTAAACGTAGTGAGCATCAAATTTCTAACCAAGAATACAAAAAGGTATATGGCAAAAATCAAACCGTTATACACATATGGCAGTACGAGCTTTCGCCCACAGCTTCAGTCTTTACCGTCCCATGACTTCTTTCCCCTTGAAAGGGAAAATCTGCGTTATGGTTTTAAAAATGTGCTGCGAGATGTGAGAGCATGCTGGCGTGAGGCAGGAGGCGAGGCGAGTCATGACTCAAGGGGCCTTCTGCTCCGGCACCTCGTGGAAGGCCGAGGCGGAGTCCTCCTGGCTCTTGTCTGTGCTCTGGCCTGATGCCGCGTTCTCATTGGGCCCCGTGGCCACTGCCGAGCTGGCGTCTATGCTCTCATAGGCCTCTGACGTCCACTGGTAAGAAAAAAATAAAGATTTTAAGTCTGGCTGCTTTAATACGGCGCCTTTACAAGTCATTTGTCTTGTTCCAAGACGTAATCATAAAATATATATATAAAATAAAAATTAACAGGGCAGAAATGAGGGTCTTTTTTGCATGCCTGAGGTGTATAGTAAGTCATCATGCAGCTCTTCGTGGTTGACTAATTCCAAGCCGTGGTCTGATGCTCTAGCAGGGTACCTGCGTTCCCCGGCTGGCCGAGTGGACAGACGGCCCCAGGGCGACGTTCACCGAGCTGGACGACTGCGTGTCACTGGTGTTGCCCCCGTCGGCGGCAGACAGGCCAGAGATGACCAGGCCACTGGAGAAGCTGCGCTTGCCAAACAGCAGGCTGAGCGTGGAGCTGGATGAGGAGGCGTGGCCAGAGTGTTGCTGGCTGGAGGCCATGGGAGTCGTCCCCGTCAGCCGGGGTGCCTGGGAGAAGACGGAGGCCACGGAGGACGTGTTGAAGGATAGCTGGCTGTTGGACAGGCGCTGCGCCAAGCCCCGCCCACCCGAGCCCTGCTGGCTGTCCAGGATTGGCCCTGAGCGGCTGGTGACGGGCGGCCGCTGGGCCTGAGGCTGCACTGAACGGCTGCGGTACTCCCGACGCCCTGCAGGGGGAGTGTAAAAGATTTTCTTACTTTTTTTTAGAATATCTTTTTAAAGCTTGTGTGTGCACATTTATAGATGTGTGACTAGTGGTGTTTAATGTGGTCGTTGTGCTGCTGATAAATGCCGGGGGTCAGACCCGTGCTGTGGTGCCTGCTGTGTGAGCTTCGCGGCCGGGCCGGGTGCAGGCTCAGGCTCTGGGACGTCACAGAGTGGTGCGTCTGGCTCATGGATGACCCAGCGCAGTCCACGTCTTCCATATTCACTCCACTGTTACAGCTGGTGAGGTTGTCCTTCCTCACACTGAAAGAAGAACAGGAGAGAGTACAAATAAACGCTCAACGAAAGGAGGGCGAGACAAGAGCGGCGGGACGTTTCCTTCCTCCGGGTCACACTCACCGGAGCCACCTGGAGAAGAACCATGTGCGGATGCTCTCCAAGCTGAGGGGGCCACCCCAGATGCTCCTCATCTGCTTGTGAGTGCCCATGTAGGAGGTGGTGAGAGGAGACACGAACATGGGGTATCCCAGCGGCTGGTCACATGACGAGTTTATCATGTTGCGTAGGGCCTGCTTGGAGTTCTGGATGCTGCCGCGTTCCGGGTTGCGGTTCCGCAGGAAGATCAGCTCCTGCTGCTGACCCGCCCACAGCCCTCGCACACACTCCTTATTGATCTGCACGAGCAACAGTGAGACCAGCTCAATGCCAGGGGCATGGGAAACAATGTCTCCTTCCTTTCTTTCTCTGACTGTAAAATCAGCTTCTCCAAACATCTCTCAAATATGCCGAGCTCTTAAGATTGCAGGCTCCTGATCTCTTGAGGTTACCAACCCTCCTCCTGGAGATCTCTGCTTGCTAAGCTCCAAAGCATATCCTCAGAAGAGAGTGAGACCATCCCTCAAGATCTCTCAGAACATGGTTGCTAACACTGAAAGAAACTACATTTTACAGCTAAGAAGAGCAGTGGTACTCCTATCAGCAAACTGTGATGCACGGATATGTATGTATGCAAGCTGTATGCTTAAATCCCAACTAAAAGAAGGTCAGACAGTTCGAGCTCATGGTCTTGCCTTGATGACTTTAAAGCTGAGGTAGCGTTTGTAGAGCATGATGATCTTGTATTCGTCTGCACCCTCGTCCACCATGTGGCGCAGGGTGAGAAGGGTGTCTCGGCTTGACAGTACCGCTTTGCGCCAGGCGGGGTCGCTCTCGTCACAGATCACCAGACTGCTCCTGTACGTGGTGATGGCCTCGTAGAGCACAGCTGGCTCCTCTGTCTCCTCCAGGCTTGTGAAGTGGTCCTGCAATGCACAGACGTTATATCGGATGTACAGATATTAATTTATTAAAGTAAATTACCACTTGCAGTGCCAACTGTCTACAAAGTACGAAGCCAACAACAGGTCTGAGATCACTGGTATATCTGTCTGAGATCACTGGTATAACTGTCTGAGATCACTGATATGTCTAAATGGAAAAAAGTTTGACTGGCGGTTCTTCTGTCTTCTCCTTCCCCTCACATGCCTTCTCAGAACCATATTTCTCCATTGTTCTCGTTTCTACCTGGTGAAGCTTCAGGCTCATCCGGATGGCAGGTGCCACAACCTTCTGCAGCAGATCCATGTCGGAGAAGACCCACTCATCCTTGGTCGCAATGCGGAAATCTCCCTTAAACAAGGTGTTAAAGCCATACAGGAAGGACTCCAAACTATAAAGGAAACCATTTTAAAGGATGTGTCAAAGGACATACATTGTCACCACTGCTCCTAATCATGCAGCCACTTAGAGGTGGCATTTAACATGCCATCTATGTACAACAAAATGGCTACCAAAGATGATTAGAGTTCACCTGTTGGACATATTATGTGAGGCGGTGCCTAGCGACCGCCTGCCCAGCACAGACAGAGCGAAGCACAGAGTGACCAGAGCAGAGTCCTCATCACACTCCACTGGCTGGAGACACACAACAACCTTACTGTTGCAAAGCAAAGTGTAACCTGAACAATGTCTGAACAAGGTTGTAAGCCAGCATTTCATTGTTGAGCATAATTTTCTTACAACATCAATGACAAAGTCAAAAACAACCTCTTTTTATATGCATATAGAAATACTGGGTCCTCTTATCAGTTACATTTAAGAGAAATTACATTCTGTTCTTTAAGCATAAAACTAAGGATATACATATTAATCTCCTGCTAAATCAATCAATCAATCCATAATCAATATTTAAAAAATAAGAAAACATCCTCTCACTTCCTCTATTTTGCTGACACAGTATTGGATCCACTCCAGGTACACGTTGCAGTAGCTGGCCCTGGTGACGCCTTGCAGGCAGTGAACGTAGTCCTCGTCGATCTTGACGCTGAACACTGCTGGGTCCCTCTCAATGTGGTGCCATCTGCTGTAAGGCTGGAGGGCCTCCTGCACTGCCTGTTCCCTGAGCCACTCCTGCAGCTTTGGGTTGACCACCACATAGTAGATGATGCTCTGAAGGCAGGAACAATGCAACACAGAGAGAGAGAGACTAGGTGTTGTGCTGCTGGAAGGTTGGGGGGAAAGAAGTCAAGAAGTAGCTGGAAAAAAACCATTTTAGTGCGTCACAAGCCCGGCATGGCATACGTTCACTAATTAATTCAAGTCCCTGCATTTTACAACATATACAAAGTCAAAAACAAAGATTAAAGCAAGGCACACGAACAGAACTGAGATAAAGCCAGCACTTAGGGTCGCAGCATGGCGGTAACTCGTGGTAACGAGGCGCGGTACCTTCAGGTAGTAGGTGACGAGGAGCTTGCGCAGGTCATACACCTGCAGCATGGTGGCGGCATTGTTCTCACTGATGCTGTAGCCCTCCAGCAGGTACTTGGTGGAGGTGAGCTCCCAAGCCAGCCAGCGCAGGCCGAAGGCAGCGTTGCAGGACAGCAGGTGAGGCAGGTGGCCCGGCTCACAGCAGCAGCAGCCGTCGTCCTCCTCCACGCCCTCCGTGATGGCCTCCACCTCCCGCTGCTGGCAGTACGTGCCTGACGTGGACAGATGAGACGAACCTTATTGGACCATTCTGACTGAAAGGTCCAATCAAACAGGTCAAAATGGCCCCAGTTAAGAAAAACAATCTTCAAAGTATCATTACCATGCTAAATATTAAGAATTAAATAGCTGTTTTTTAATAAATATTTTGAAGACATTTTTAAGTGACCAATAAAAAACTAGATGCTGTAGAAAAATGCAATAAACATTACAGTTTAAAGCATTTAAACACGAATTAGGGTGCTAAAATGCCAGAATCAAGGTCCGGTCTTGTACACCCCTGAACTCTCACCCCTGAACTCCAGGCCTCTCAGCTGGAAGGTGACGAGGCCGTTGCCGACCTCAACAAGGTGTACCAGGGCGTTGAGGTAGTCAGAGGCCAGGATGAAACAATCGCCGGCGCTGTAGTTGCCCCAGCGACCCAGCAGCAGGTCCCCGCACAGGGTGCGCTGCAGCGAACGCGTCAGGTACTCGTAGAAGATGGAGTTCAGGTTGTTGTCATCACAGCCTAGAGGAAGCACCACTGTGTCTCAGACTGTTTCAACACTATTCAGCCATAAAGAGGCATTAAGAATATGAGACTTTAATCACCTGTGTCCTTGCTGACCTGAGACACCAATCTGCTGTTGGAGTTGTCAATGCGTTTCGTGCTGAAAAGGAAAAAGCAGAAGAGAAACTGGAAAGATAATCTCATATGACCCATTCCTCCAAATCAACGTTCACCTTTAAAACCACAGCAATGTTTTGCATCGTGACAGCTGTGGCCTCCATCCCATCATATCAGGGGTGGAAATAACGTTTAATAATAAACCTTCACAAAGAAATCCAGAGTTCAGCTTAGTGCAATCATATATTAAGATTGTGTTTGTCCAAAACCCCCATTAACAAAGTAGAACAAAACCACCCCAAGCCTTTCTGGAGACCACGAAAAGCTGCACGCCACATTTGATTAGACGGCTGAGAGGCGGTTTTCCGTTTGGTGACCCTGGCACGCAGAAAGCAGGAGGCTCTTACTTGTAGTTCCTCTCCCAGAACTTGACGGGCCGTGGGTAGGAGGCGATGAAGATGGCGCTGCCCAGGAACGGGCTCAGGGGCGTGTAAAAGAGCGTGGTGACCAGCGTCTGCAGCAGCAACATGGCCGAATCTGGGCTCATCCGTTAAGGACACTCCCCCAGGCCTGTCCGCCTGGAGACCAAGTCCAAAAGACAACAACGACAAAGAACGCCGCTACAGCTGTGAGGCACTTAAACCTAAAAACTACCCGCATAGGCGGAACAGTAAGAGAAGTTACGCGTTTTCCCTTCTGATCGTGCTTGAACGGCAGGTTGTAAGGATACGGGGGACGGCGAAGGGCTGGGCGAAGGCATGAAAGGCGCTTCCCCATGCGATCTGCCACGGAGCAATGTACACCAGGATAAAGTGCAGCTTATACAGCAGTTCCCAGAGCTGGGGACACAAAACACAGGTCTGTCAGATTCACAGCAAGTACAACGGAGGCCGTTATTTTGAGGGGTTCTTAAACACGTTCAGTGCCGATGCTGAAAAATTGCAAAGTACGAAAGAAATAGTGTAGTCTGTCTGAATTCTGCAGTAGCAGAACATCATGCATGGAAATAAGAAAACTGTGTTTGACCTGTTGTTTAAATGGATTCCTGAAAGAAAAGCATGGAACATTATTGCTCCTTGTGACTAATGGGACAGTGGGACAGCTTTTCATTATACTGTACGGCTTATGTTCTATATTTGTACACACACCCTCGAAGTCTCATTATACATTATATAATCTTCCCACATCTTACCTTGTGAAAGATTATGGACATGAAGAAGAAGTTGAGCAGGAAGGTCTCAGATGCTCTGCTGTAGTCAAACTCGAAGAAAACGATGGTGAAGATAAGCGTGAGGAAGTGGTAACTGGGATTGCAGAAAGAGGAGCGCAGGAGCTTCATCCCAGCAACTGTCATCAACAAGACATCACAGCTGGAGCGAGACACAGACGCCTGAGCCACTCAGGGATAGGGGTGCGAGACACAGCCAAGCAAAGCACAGAGGCATCAGCAGGGCAGGGGAGCCTCTGACACGCTAACGACTGCTAGCCGCGCTAACGACTGCTAGCGGCGCTAAATCGTTACGAAGAACACAAACTGTCAAAATCCAGGAGCAGGACATTCATTTTAAAAGATCTAATGCCTGTGCTTAGTTTAACAGGGCTCATCCTTTTACATGATGTAATTAGCTCCATTTTGAAAGCCTTTGTTTTTAACTGTGGTAAAACTTCACAAAACATCAACATGATCTACAGTGATTTACAGTGCACCACAGCTCAGATACTTACTGTGTACCCAGCTTTGTCCGGTGGCTGAGGGCGAAGCCGTCAGCGGTGAGGGCGCTGAGAACGATGGCAGGGTAGATGATGTACTTCTCAAAGCTCACAAGCCCTACATAGAGCCTCTCGAACCACATCAACTGAGCATCCTCTGAAGAGTGGATGTGCACAGTCAGACAATGCTTTAAACTAATTGGAATAATTATGAGATTTATGTAGATAAAATCATATATTTGTAAAACTCTGCTGATTAAACACTGTAAAATTTAAATAAATACTGCATCCTCTTTGAATGCTGCCTCTGGTTTATTCAGAGAAATGGCATTATAATGGCAGAAATGTCATTATTCATTATAAGGCATAATTAGCATAGTGTGGATAAGTCTACTGCTAAAGCAAAACTAAACGTTGTGATGGGTTACAAAAGACAAACGAAGGTTCCCCAGGGAGGCTCCAGGAGAAGGTAACACTCACCGCTGGGTTCAAACTGGGAGTACTCCTTACTCTTAAGCACAGGTTGGGAGAACCACAGCCAGGGGTGGTGCTTCCGTAACTGAGGGAGGAGGTAGTGGGTGACAAACCCCACAGTGGCTGCCAGGGCATACAGCACTATGTTGACAAAGGGCTGTGTTAGAAGCAAAGGGGAATGTTACTTGAAATTTTGGTACCACCCAGTCACATAGTGTACAATATCATCTTTGTTCACAGCTCTTCCATGTTCCTGACATGTTTTAGAAGGTATTATTATTATTATTATTATTTAATCAGCAAAACTCACCCTTAAAGATAGGAAGACAGTACTGGCAGTAACTGCAAAAGTTAAAACTGAAGCGATGGAGCAGACGACCAGATCTGAGAGCAAAATCTCTCTCTGTAAGAAGAGAAGAGCGGTAAGAAAACCTCATTTCTCATTTCATTCGTCAGTGGAGTTTGATGACATAGTTATTGCAGGTCTCCTGCGTGAGTGGACACAACCCGAGCTTCTCACCACACAGCAGCTGAGCTTCTGTGGAAGAGGATCTGCATTCTCAGTGCATTCCTGCTCCACCTCACCATTCCCAAGCACTGGCATCAGCTTGGACTTAATCAAGGAGCTGAGTCACAAAAACAAAGCCATATAAATTCATCACAATGGGAAATTCTTGCAGCATCTGATATTTTAGCAAAATTGACAGTAAGTCAGAAGTTAATTCTCACAACAGCACAGACGGGTCACTGCTTTGTCGACTGAGATGGTACGACAGGATCACCAGGAGGGCACAGAACCCAGAGAAGAGTGCTGGGATGTGCTGCTCATCCCAAGGTTCCTGCAGTTCAAATAAAATCCATCAACCATGATAAGTCTAGCAATTACCCAATCAGGTGTTCGATTATGGTGGAATTAAACATGTTGTGTCAGGAGTGTACACTGGTGTCTACAGTGCAGCATGTATGGATGGAGTGTGGTCTGAATGGACCACACAATATGAATGTGGTCTGGTTCTTCTGTCAGGTATGTTCACGCTGCAGGAGTGCAGAGCTCTAGGAGCACCACTGTTATGTACTATCTACAGGCCAAGCCCTGGTGTGTATCTCAGTAAGCTCAACTTGCTGGACCAGATGCTGGGAACCCCAACATCAGCAGTTCTGCTCCCACCCTCGTACATGTACTGAACACGTGCATGAGAGCAAATACATTGTGCAATTTCCCTCTGAGATCAACAAATGTCTGTTGGGCCAGTCTGATCTATCATGTTTCAATTTTTTCTTCATACCCGTCACCAAATGGGGAGGAGTGAATTATTGAGAAGTGAAGACACTGGATAAGGTTACATCTCATTTATGACAATAACAGTGTATGTTTTGCTTTAACCATACCTTCAGAGCACCAAAACAGAACCCATACAGTAAAGTTAATGCTGTTAGACTCCTCACTATACAGAAGAAGGATGAACGGAGTCCGGCTGCAGCTAAACAGAATAAGCACAATCAAATACAAGCAACCGATTTAATTTCTTTAAACTGTACAAAACATTCACTATGGTATGGGAAACTGATACAGACCTGTCCCACCAAACAGGTGCATGTCAATTTGCTCTAAAAAGTAAATGATAAAGGTGTTGATTTGTGGGAGAAGGCCGAGAAGAAAGCTTATTGGGAAGCAGTACGTAAACCCTTAAAAAAAAGAATAAAGTAGATATTAGTTATCAGGAGCCACACTTACCACCTCCTTAAACACACGCTTCATAATGTACAAGCTTCATAATGTACATGCTTCATAATGTACAAGCTTCATAATGTACAAGCTTCATAATGCCATCTTCATCCTCTCTTAAAGGAGCAAGTATCTTTTTTGCATAGCAGGCACATTACTGCACTGTCATAAAGTATTCATGACCTTTTGCTTCATTAAACACAAAACTTACCAATTAATACATCCTGCACAAACTTAAGGGTGTCCGACATTACAATTGTAACGCCATACATTGTAGACACAGGAAGATCTGATCTTCTCAGCAATAAGTCCAGAATCCAAATAAGGCCACAGAACATACAGAAATAGGCAGCTCGACTGTAGGCAATGATCTGATTATGTCCCTGCAAAGAACACACAACAAAGACCCATGAATACACAGTGAACCCTGCTTAATACCACATCAGTGCTTTTCCATTCATTACTATGGAACTCACATGAGTAGGTGATGCTGCGTCTGGCTGAACACTCTGTAAAACACAAAGAGTTTTAGTTCACGGCTCCGTCGCTGTTTACGTAATGGGGTCACACACTGATGGCTACAGTACCTTCAGTAAGGAGTACTGACAGCTTGCAATGACGAGGCAAAACTGGAAAACCCCAAAGTCTTTGAAACAGCCCTGGTTAAGGAGCACGAAGCCCAGAAAAGCAACCAGGAAGGCAAGGAACACCGCCACCATGTTCTCAATCACATCCTGATTCCTGCAAAAGTCATATGTGCTTATGGCTGGAACTGCAAATGAATATAACGCAATATATTAGCAGTGATTTTCTGACCTGTCTAGCAGTGCCATCAAGGCCAGCCTATCGTACAATATGTTGACCCATTTCCCAGGAAAGACTTTGAGCTTGTAGTACAGCTTGCGGGAAGGCTTTTCCTGAGTAGAAGTGTCTGAAGATTCGTTGAGAGACTCCTCCTCCTTGCAGCAAACAGTGAAGCCACACTGAAACCTTTCATGCCAATGTGAGTAGCTCATATGCTACTACTTTGCAAACCTGCTTGTGTTGTAAAAGTTCTAGAATTTTTGTATCAGATCTGCACCATAGCAGGCAAATCTTTTTACGGACTGGGCTGGACATTTTTCACGCTTTCATTTTATTGTACAAACCAATGCATTGTACAAACCAAATCCTTTATAAGAATTATTTGCTACAACATATGATCCTCAGAAGGCTGGTTCTTGCCTGAAAGATCTCCGGGTGGGTCCTCCGGGGTCTAAGCCGGTGGGCTGGAATGATCCGGCGCTGGAACGGGCAGTCCGAGTGCCCTCCTGCTAAGCCATCCTGGCACTCAGAGTTCGAGGATGTGGAAAGGAGATCACTAACAGACCAAAGAGAAGAATGGAATTTAAACTTGTACATAAGATATTTCAAGACGGGATGGTTTTGATGAACAATGCCAGCTAGCATGAACATTTTAGTATGGATTTGATGGAAGTTGGCAACACTTTCCAGGTTCTTCAACATACCATATGTTGCCTGTGATGAGTTCAGCTCCAAGAGGTAAATTTAACGCTCTTTCATTATACAACCTTCGAGGCCTGTCTCCTGAAAAACAGTGCCCCACTTTCTTTTAGGCCAGTTCCTCATTTAGGAATAAAATAAAAAGACAAATGACTATCTGTGCTGAGTTTTAAATCTGGCATTGGTACTTTTGTTTTCATTTTTCACTCACTGTGGACCGTGTGAAAGGTGTACGCTTCCTCTTTGGACGTTGCCTCTGGTCTGCAAATGACCTGCAACATGGAGCTCTCTGACTGAGATGTCTGAGAGGGCAGAGAATCGTAGTCTGGGTCCCTTTCCTTATCCGTCTGGGGGCTGTAAAGGCACATGGGACATTTTCAGAGTTCCATTACACTGTATTGGGAATTACAGCGTGATTATGAGTGCTCGGAAGCCACTGGTTCCAGGATGGGACTGAGTGAAGGGACCATCTTCATCCTCTCTTCATGCGTGTCGCGTGAAGAGAGGCAGTGACAACACCTCTGCATTCTATTCTGAATGCATGGTGTTAGTGCAGGAGCAGCAGGCCAACCATGGGTGATGAAACTCTGGAATCGCAGGGAAAAATTGCCAGAGCTGCTTTTGATGAAATTAATGTATTTGTACTGTTACAGAGTATATTGGACGTGCTATAAGAGTGGTCAAAAACACCAATAAAATGTATTATTTTCATATGATGTGTGTGTGTGTGTTTGTCTGTGGTTGTGTGTGTGTGATTAGATAAGTAGAGCAAATAAAAAATGTTTGACACATAAATGCATCATTGTGCCTTATTGTACTTCAAGTATCAGTATTGTGAAAATAGCCATAATTACAGCTCTGAAAAATCCTGGAAATGAATTTCACAAGAAATATGAAAAACTCTAAAAACCTTTATGCTGACTCATGTTCACACAGGATAAATGTCACAGTGCATCAATAAGCAAGAAAAAGAACCCTGTTGACATATGTAGACCACAAAAAAGGTGCTAATTCTACCTTTGAGATAATCATTTTAAAGCTCTGTTCATGTGTAGTTAAACATCTGTACAAATATTTTATTAGGCATAGTGGTTCCTACCTATCGGGAGACACTATAGGAATTAGCTTCTCTGAAAATGTGTGCATTGTATCTGAAGTCAGATTGTTAGGAGGGTTCAGGCGTCCTTGCTGTCTGGTCAGTTCTGTGTTTTCTAAGTTCTTCATAGCCACCGTGGTCTCTTCTGAAAACAAAAAGATCATTAAAAACAGTAATAAACTCGTAGGACATCAAAACTATGCTGCACAAAACTACATATATAAAAATATACACTACATATACACTATTACATTTAATGAATATCAAAAGCTTCGCCAAAACACATATTCTGCAAGGTCAACAAAACAAAACAAACTTTGTGCTTACAACTTCTGTAATGTCTAAAGAAAACAGCCACCAAATCAGCTGCTTTCTGAAAACACTTAGAAAAATAGTAAATGTAAATATCAAAAGAACACACTACACAAACCTTTGCAAGAAAGAATGTATCTGTAAAACGATGAAGCAGTGCGTATTAATGAGTCAGATGAAGTCTCTAGACAGCACTCTGACTGCTGTAACACTTATCTATTACCTGTAACCCTCCGCTATTTCACTACTTGAAATAGATGATATTGAAAGAAATGATTGC